>JANIJG010026094.1:0-66951 GCA_024611175.1 Megaceryle torquata
GTTAAAAATCCTTTTTTTTTTTTTTTTTTTTTTTTTTTTTTTTTTTTTTAATTTTTATTTTCCTTGAGACCATCCTGTCAGGCTGCAAGTGTGAAAGTTATTTTCTGGTGGTGTGATTAGATTGGGGCTGAACTCTCCAGCTGGCAGGCTTGTCTGTGACTGGCGGCGGCCTGTCCCCAGTGCTTGTCATCTTCTGACATGCCTGACAGGATGGGGACAGCAGCCCCAGACAGGTTCATTAGATGGTGTTTTCTACAGCTGGGCTATAAATAAATAAATAAATAATAATAAAATAAAAAAAAGGCTAAGAAAAAAGTATAAAGTCCACGCTTTGTCAAGGCCCAAGCTGTAGGGGCCCTTCTTGTTGGTTTAAAGCAAGGCCTTGTTTTGACAAATTCTGATCTGTGCAGTTTTTAGATTTTCTGACACATTTTTGTTTTCTTCCCCTTTGGCCTGCACTCTTTGCACTCTGCCTTGTTGCTGCTTCAAAATCCTAACACCACCTTCCCGGGAGAGAAGGGAGAATGCTTGCAAAGGGCTTGGAAGAAAAATAGAGCACTACTGTGAAACAGCAATAAGTGTTCATTTCCATGGTGATCAGCCCAATGGCACAAAAAACAACCATGGGACTCTCAGTAAGCCAATTACAAGAAAGGTTAAGAGTTTTATAGTGTCAGAAACATGCCATCTACATAAGAAAATAGTATCATTACTAGCAATCTATGCTGTTAAATACATTGCTGTCTGGTGCTGCCAGAAATATAATCTGTTTAAGTAATTTTGGGATTTTGGAAGCTGCTAGAGTTTTCCAGAGGTATTGTTAGTTTTTCGTGCAGTACATCAAAAATCTATATGGTTATAGATTATAAAACAGTCATAAAACAATTTGAAAGCATTTGGTATATTGAAATGTCACAACGTTAACTGAATGTATTCAGGCTCCGAGTTTCTTACAGATTTGCATCAGATACTCACTTTAGATTTTTATCATAAAGACAAAGGATTTTTACATCACCTATAATTAAAAAATTTCCTATAAAATATTTTTCAAAATAAAAAAAACACTTAATAGTTTATTTTTTCTATTACGATTATGAAGTACCTATTGATCACTTTAATTTACATCCTGGTGACTGTAGTTTTGCTCCGGGGTTTCCTGCTGGTTTTCTTAGGGAGTGTTGCTTTATTCCAGACATTTTAGATAGCTACAACTTGCTGGTATGTAAAACACTTTTCTAGCTACTGGGGGAAAAAAAAAAGGAAAATGTTTACTATTTCTCTTACTTTTCCCTTCTTCTTAGGAGTAAGGAGAGCATTACAGCCTTTTATGTTTTCTGCATTTAGCTGCTTGCACTATGAGCACTGTGGCTGGAAACCAATCCCTTCATTCACAGAAATCCTACCACTTACCTTTCCTTTGTATTGTTAGTTACTGCTGCTTTAGTTCATGGTCTCTATGACAACTGTTTAAATTGGGATGGGCAACTGTCATCTAGAGTATTACTGAAAGAATAGTGTTAGTGAGCACACAGTTCCATAGATAGAGCATTTCAATATAATCCAATTTTAATTGAGCTCCAGAGACTTTGATGTGCTGCCGAAGGTTGGGAGAGAGCTATTCCAGGGAGAAATTAAAGCAGCCCAGCAAGGCTTCACTACTCCAGACTGTCACCATTTTAAATAAGCATTAGCATCAGACTTAACCTTCCCCTAAAACATCTCACTTTTCCACCCCCCAGCTTTTTCCTCTTTTTTTTTTTTTTTTTTAAATACATATAAAGGCAAAGACACTTTCATCTTTTTATATACATTTCTATATTCTCTTGATTAAGTTTGAAAAGCATGTACTGGACCTGAGACACATCTGAGGCTGTCTGTTGGACCTTGCAGTTCATAGAAAGAAATAGAAGCAGAGTGAGGATTAGTTTGCAACAGTCAAGTGGCATGTGTTGGATTTTCTTTCTAAGACTGCTCTAAAAGTAACCCATGCTTGTGCTAAAAAGTTGAGTGGGGACTTACTTTAGCCTGTTTCATCATTAATTCCCTTTAATGTAAATGAAGAAGAGCAAATATTTCATTGCAGACTCTCTTAACAACAAAACAAGGTTCTTTGTATAGCTTTGTGTCCCCTGGTTGGGTTTTTGCTGTTGTTTTGTGCATAATAGCCAAAAATAGTCATATAACAGAGTAACAATTAGCAGACTTATCTCTGGTTTTGCACAGTGAGGAGATTGGGAGGTTTCTGTAAACATTTGAACAGTTGAATAAAAATCTCTTATGCTTGCTTCTTTTAAGGAAACTATAGGATCCTTTTGTACCTTTTTTTTTTTTTCTCTCTCAGAAATGTATGCACATACAAAAAACTTCTAAAATTAAAGAACTTCATAGGAATAAAGTAGAACTGAGGATCAATGTATATTTTCCAATATTTCAATATACAGTGTACAGCATTGTATGTTAGAGACCTAAACTACATTTTAACATTATTAATTTTCCAGGCTTTCAATTCCCCTCCCCTTTGTAGGTTTGTTTATTGGTTTTGTTGGAGGGTTTTATGTTTGTTTTGTTTTTTGTTTGTTTGCTTGTTTGTTTTCATTAGATCTGAATTCTTGGCTTGAATTGAAATTAAAGAAATCTAAATTTACAAGTTGCTGATCCCTCTTTCTGGATGCACAGTACTCCCAGGTTCTACTCCAAATAGTAGGAATTGTGATACTCAGCTGTAGAGAAAAGATGCATCTTGCAACATTGAGTCTACCAGAGATAGACCATTACATAGGGTACTTGTGTTCTGTAGAAGAATTGTGATATACATCAAATCCAGACTTAATGTCAGTAAAAATTGAACCAATCACAGTACAGCAGTACTGTCTCTACTAGTTAATGGGGTTTATTTTCTACTAAAGCAATTAGCCTGTTACCCACATAAAAGAAAGGTAAGAATCCAGATTAATATGATAATTTGAGTAGTTGGCAGTTACAATATGTTAAAAAAGTATAAATATAAAATGTCTTTATAAAGCTTGAGGTAAATTCCTTTTTTTTTTTTTTTTTTAAGTAAACAAATGTTAAGCATAAATTAATTTAGGTCATATGAGGAAACCCTCTTCATATCTGGAATTGGCACACTTTTTCATAGTTGCATAGTACCCAGAAGTCCATAAAATCTAAATGCCTTCTATGGTGGAGCAAGTTATAGTGAATAAAAACAGGTACATTCACACAAACTATCACTACATGCTGACAGGTGTTGCAGTAATTTCATACTGGGAACTTGGAGTTCACCACAGTTCCAAAGAATTTGTATTTATTTATCATTTTGACCTTGTTCAGATTAAACATTGACATTAAACCTTGACATTGTTCGGATTAAGCAAAACAGTTAACTGTGGAGCTATGGATTAGGTTCTTCTCAGTGCTGTAATCCCTTGTGTTCTCCATCAGTAAAAAAACCCCTCATCTTAAACTCATCTGAAGTAGATTAATAAATAATTGGTTGCATGGCAATAAATTAGGAAGATAGAGAAGTTTTGGTATATGTTCACCATGATTCACAGGCGCTAAAATTGTTCTCTGGGGACATTAGAAGTTGACATTATGTAGAGTAGCCTTGAATCTGCTCTGAATACCAAAGCCAAGCAAACTGACTTCCGGGAGTTACTAGAGTGCTCCGGATCCAACACTTTTAGGCACAGCTGAGAATGTGGCACCTGTACAATTTTTAATTTCTCAAGTGTTATGCTTGTCTATTAGAAATTGTGATGTAGAATGTTGGGAGATGATGAGGGTGTTGTGGATGTGTATCTATCACTTTAAAAAATATGTGTATTTCTTTTTGCTTATGAAAATAAATTTAAAATTTATTGCTAAAATTTCATCAGTAGAAATTACTCCAATTATGTTTTCAAATGTTGAGATTAATGAAACAGTTTTTGTGTATGAAGTTAACAGAGTATTACTGGTTTGTGGTCAATCCTATATAGGAAGAGATATTAGGAACAGAAACTTAGAAAAAAAATGAGCACTGTAATAGAAAAAATGCTCTTACAATTATTTTTATAGATCTTAGATCCCATGCATTCTGCACTGAATAAATCAAGCGTGAAACTGTTAAAATCCACGATGCTTGCACATACCTTCTATATGACATTAAGCTCACATCTATAAAAAGAGGGACATAAACCTAGCTTTCTACCTGTCACTTGGTAGGAAATGGGTAACGTTTAAGAAAACTCAGTATTTACATTTTTCTTAAGACCAATTATAGTACTTCCGTTTTTAAAAAGTTAAAGAATTCCATCATGGCAGATTTGAGTGTTTACATATTTCTTTATTGCACTGCACTTTTGAATAAATATATTGGTATGCAAATTCTGGAAATGGGGAGTCTTGTTTCACTTTTTTCCTATGTTTGAAGGGAGCAAGTTGCCTTCTATGTTTGCAAATTATGAGCAGTGAGCAACCCTTGCTTTGCAGTCGCTGTAGAAACATGGCTGGGGGGAGGGAGCTTCTCTTTCTATTGCTTAATCAGTTTCATGTGGGTAGGAGTTTGCCAAGCACTGCTTGCCACTGTCTTTCCTTTGAGCAGAACAAAGCTGAGACAGCTGACACAGGTCACTCACTCATGTACTGTCCATCTTGGACCTGTGAGGAGCACTGACCTGTCTATGTGCTGTTCATTCAGAGCACAGCAGTGAGGTGGAATGGACAGCATTGTTGAGGAAGGGTGTCATTTGGATTCCTATACTTTTGAGATAGAAGGGAACTGAATCTTGAGTGCCTATTCCAACTTGCTTTAGGCAACAGAACTTCTTTGTTTTCACAATTGTGTTTGAAGCTAGTCCCACAACTTTTCTCAGCTAAAACTCTCCCAAATTCTGACAAACCCATGAATATTTCAAGTTTAATAAAACTGCATTTTTCTGTCAAATAACTATTTGACTAATAGAAATCCAGCTTTGGTTTCAAGTTACAAGTATTTATCAACACTGTCTTCTGTAAATTTGTTAATATTACAAGTCTGTCCTTTTCATTGCTTTACTTTTGCTATGGAGGACTGGAATGAACCAGCTGACAGAAAAACAAGCTATAGATTTTTAATCCTGAAAACAAAGTTCTATGTTTTTGCTCAGATAGTATAAATTTTATGGGGTTTTGGCCTGTCCACTCAACTGAAAATGTAATTTATGCAGTTCTAATTGAAAAAAAATTGATTGTGTTTCACTGAATATGGTGTTGTGGCAGAATTACGCAGGGCAGTTTGAGTGTAAGTACTGAGATCACCACTTGCCTGTTTGGATTAATCTCTTAGCACAAGATGTAGAGTGAGAATGGAAACAGCAGTTCGGTTAAGATTTCTCACTAGATTTGAGTCTGATGTCCCATTGTTGCCAAAGTCAACACAAGATCATCTTCAACCTTGTAAAGTAGTAGGCACAGCCTGCTTCAATCCTGTTGCTAACTAGAACTAATTGAAGTTGTCTGCTTTGGGTTTTGCCCCAATATTTGTTTCCTCAACTTCTGTGTTTTGAGTTGGACTGTGCTGTAATATGGGTTTATATGGCACTAGAATATATTTGTCTTCTGCTTCTCCACAAGTGCTGTTGCCCCAGCCAGCACCATCAGCCTTATTCCCACTTTTAGAATCCATAAATCAGCTGAAACTTCTGCTTAAAACAGTAACTGTTGGAATTTATTTCAGAAGTAGAACCTAAAAAAGGCCTCTGCCAATCTTTTATAAGGTGGCAATGTCTAAATCTGTTACTCCTCCTGATGCTATTCTTCCCAAGAATTTCAGTCCATTGCTTCCATTTCAGGAGTTGCCTAAATTGATGGTCTGTTTGCACATTGCATAGACAGGAAACCATGCAGAAGCACAGAGATGTGTAACGCCTATACAATGAATGATAAAAATTATTATTCAGAGTCTTGTTTTCACAAAGTTAATATATTCCCCTGTCAGTAGCCCTTATCCTTGTATTTAAAGCTATGCATTGTTTTTTTCTCATGAAAGCAGAGTTAGAAATACCATATTTAGAGTATGTAAAATATTCTTTTTGGATTATTTTGATCTGAATGTTAACAGTTAGCAACAGTTTTTCCATATCTAGGATTTTTTTTTTACTTCACTTTAATAACCTTGTTGTGGCTGCTTCTCAAGAAATCCCCATGTCCTTACTATTACTTTCCTCAAACACAAAATCTAACATGCAAAACCATTTTACGAATGAAAAGAGGAAAATGACCTGAAAATGGGCCAACTTCAAATAATTTCTCACATGACTGAAAATGAATGTGGGAATAAGAGTGTCAGTTACTGTCAGCTGAGTGGGCATTGTTTTAATGGATGCTAAAGGGGTATGCTGACCAGAGAAAGCAAACTGAGACAAGGTTGGGGTGAACACAACCTCATGTTCTGTTTCAAGAAAAGGGGCCTCTTGAAAGCTTAAAAAAACACTGAATGTAGAAGTATAAGCTGAGAAAATTTGGCAAGGAAGCCCAAAACCACAAAAATAATATCTGCATTTTTTTAGATCCCTGAAGAGGAGGAAAAAAATGAAGCAGGAGTGCCAATATTTATTTTGAAAAAAAAAAAAAAAGTTCTAAAAAACATTTTTAATACTGATGTGGATGGAGAAATTATAATGGCACATAATGCTAAACTCATCCTGCAGAGCATAGTATCACAAGAGTTCCTTGGAGGAAAGCTTTTCAGGCTTACAAATAAAGAAACATTTTACATAGAGTATGAGGAAGGGGAAATGTGACCTTAATGTAAACAGAAATTGAGGTATTTTATGAGACCAAAGTGTGCAAAGAAAAAATGATAGCATGGCATTTTGGTGAAATTTTAGAAGTGTTTACTCTTATGTGACTATGGGAATTGAGACAGAGAGCATGCTCTTAAAGTGGCTTAAATGTATACAAAAAAAAAAAAAGAAAACAGTAAAAAGTCAATGAAACACTAAGATATTAAATTAACTTGAATTGTCCTTTCTGCCTATTTACATTCTCCATTTCCCAGTTCCAAAAAGCAAAACACAAGGTGTTTTGAACTTACCTGATTTTGAAATTTCTTAATACAATTTCTTTATACATTTTCAAACCTTATTACAGTGTATGCCTATTTTTCCTGCTAAATCTGGAAGTTGATCATATTCAGCACTTCATCAAACATTTTGAACTTATATAATGCTTACTCAATATGGTATTTCATAAACTCTAAGAGTCTGGTTCCATGCCATTAATGTCTGTCATTTTAATCTGTATTTAGATACATGAAGCAATCATACAATCTGCCATGTACTTGTAGTGAGCTCTGTGGTTTTAGATGATTCTGTAGAAGAAGGTTTGCTGTACGTGCACAGGAGTCATTTATTTTTAACCTATGAAGATCTGAATTCAGAATTTCACATTGTCCTTGAGGCAAATGGCAATTCCAGCAAACACTTGAAAAAGGGAAATGCAAATCACTGACAGGAGAGAATGATTTTTAGTAATCGTTTTCATGTGTTTCGATCTTCTAAAAGCATACCATGATGCTAAACTATTTTATGAATACCTGTTGTGTACCTGGCTCAGGTGCGTAAACACACTTCTGTTGCTGGCTCTAGACATCTCTCTGATAAAATATCTATTCACTGTGATTTGTTTCTGTGATGTACGCTATGTTTTATTGTCAGGCATCTTCTTTTAACTGCTGAGGTTGCAAATTTGGAATCATATTGTATATATAACACTGATATATAAGCATATTGATATATATAAGCATATTGTATATATAACACTGATGTAGGGAATGTATCAGATAAGTTCCATGAATTTTATGGTTACCAGGCTGTTATGAAATGGTCAGTATGAAATCAATGGATACTTTGTGACTATTGCTTGCTATTTAAAATATAACTATAAAGGGTAGTAGCTTTTCCCACAAAAAAAAATTAATCTTTTCTTCCCTTCCTTTTTTTCTTTTTGACTTTCTTTTTCTTTCCCTGTCTTGTCACATACAATAAAAAAGATGAGGTGACCACAGATTTGGATTTTGGCTTTTTCATTATGGTCGTCTTAGCTCACTTTATACAGAAAGCAGGAGATACAGTTTCAGAAAACAGGAAGGCAAAAGACCCAAGTGGAACCTTTTGGATAGTTCATGCCCTTCACAACTGTGTGTTGTTATTTTTCCGGGGGGTAGTGTCAAACTAACAAAAATTTTTTTTTTTTTTTTTTTTTTTTTTTTTTTTTTAGTTTACCACAGAATTTCATTGTAAAAAGCATTTTCTCAGCCTGAGGGAATATTAAATATTCATTTGACAAGGATGGACGAGGAAGCTTCAGAGAGTTTCTCTTCTCTCCTTGGCAACTGCATTCACAAAAAAAAGTCTGTCATAAGAAGCTATATCTAAGCTCCTGACCTGGAAATCTGGAACACCAAAGCTGTTTTACTTTTGTTCATTTTGATAACATAGGTGTAGGTACTGCAGTGTAACTGAAATGAAACAGTATTTCTTCTTCCTGTCTTTTGTTCGAGGTTGGCACACATGAGATAGACTCATAGTTGTCTCTTGCAGGTAATCTGTCTTCCAGAAGTTGGTGATGGTGAATGAAGAATAAAATACAAATAAAAATCCTATTCAAACTAAAGGACCGCTGTATATGGGGATGACAGGGGCTTATTCTGTATTGGAAGAAACACAACTTTGCTAGCTTAGTTAAAATAAAATAATAGTTGACGCTATAATTGCCAGTGTTGAGGAAGACATGATGAGTTTGATGAAAATTACAGTAGTGGACACATAATTCAGAGCACTTAAAACACTGGAAAGATAAAACTGAAAAAGTTATTAGGGTTATTGGACTGCTGGAGGGGCAGATTGTGAATATACAACACAGTGCTTTTAAGCATATGTCTCCAAACCTTTGAATCACGTAAAAAGATGAAGAATTGCTTTTGGTTGGGTATCACTTACTTACTTACTGACATTACTCAGTCAAGACAAATCTCTTCAAATGCAGAGTGAATACTTTCTGAAATGCAAAAGATTGAAGTAGGAGGGTTAAACTTAGAAGAATGAAAAAGGATAAATCTGTAGAAGTTTCTTGTTTCTTTAGAAAAAAAAAAAAAAAAGAAAGAAAATTAATTACCACATGGCAAAGACAATTCCTCATGTTGCCAGGTAACAGAGCCATTTAACAGATAGATGGGATTTTGATATGTAAACTAAGGACATGCCAGAGCTCTGCTCTTTAATGTTCTAACTAAAATAGTGCTGTCCAGATAGTCGTAGCTAGGCTTAAGTAGTGGATAAAAATGTCTTTAGAAAATGAAAAGGTATCTCAGTACCAAAATTACAGTATTCTCAGAAACCTTTCTGGTCATTGATAAAGGCAAAAATAAAAGCATTTAATTTCAGGAAGTGGCCATTGTATTCAGAAAGCATAACTCTGAGGATCATTTCAGACTTTGAAAAAAAAGAATCTATTGGAGCTTTGGAGTGTATCTGTGGTAATGAAGCAAAAAATGAGCCAAATCTACTATATATAAGTACAATGCAACCACATCCCTTACTGGTCTTGATGTTTGACATCATTAGTACAAATGGTAAAGAATAAAGAAGTAAATTAGGGAATAAGTGCTTAGAAAAGAAATTTAAAAATGCATAAAACAAAGCCCAAGAGAAAAGTTATATTACATGTTAGTGGATATATGCATCTTTCACTAGATATACACAAACCTTCACAAATGCTACACGTATCAATTGATACTTTCATTGAGGAATCAGGTTAGAATTAAAATACTATAACAGAAATTTGGTTTCTAAAGGCAAACAACGAATTCCCATTGAAAACAGTAGATTAAATTCACATATCATACATAGGCATTAATGAATAACTCCAAAGGGCTGTTTTAGAAAAAGGAAATGCTGAGCAATAAGCAACAGTTCTTTGCAACAGGCTGAACAGGTGCCTGTTCTTACCATAAAGTTAGTAACTGAGAATAGATAGGATTTTTATCGTCTGTTTCCTCATTTTCTTCATAGCACCTGATTTTGTGATTATTGCAATTGCAGAAACAATGATCAAAACAAAAGGACTAGAATATCCTTTTGCATCCTTTTGCTATGAGATACCAAAACATGGTATCAGCAAAAATAAGCCTCAGTACTAAAATGTTTCTCCTGTGGGGATAATCTATCAGGGTTTCTAGCAGAATGAAAACTATTATTTCTGAACTTCTAGTTAATGCAGTACTTCAAAATCCCAGCTGTTTATCAATTAATTAATTATCAATAATTGAATAATTACTGAAGTAGTTTATGATTTAAAATATCTCGACTCTTAATTTTAAAAAATGGAAGGATCTTGATTACATCACAAACAAAATTGAAATAATGGACCTTTCATATCTGAGCCAAGTAGGAAAGCACTTCAGTAATGGTTCTACTTCTCTTTTGTAGAGCTTTTCATCTGAATATCTCAAGCTGCTTTACTAAGCTAATCTAAGTAAGTGCCACCAATAAATGTTTTTCCATATTACAGAACTTTAAGATGTAGAGACTTCTCCTTCCCTCTTAGGGTGACAGCTTCATCTTACTACAGTGCATCCAAGGAAATTTTTGTTCCTGGTCCATCATCTGGCCAGTGAACCCATTACTGTCTTTAAAACATACCCAGATTTCTGAGTAAATGATGAAAGGGTTTTACAAGAAGAAATGAGCTTTAAACCAAACAACTACAGCTGATATTAAAAATTAAAAGTGTGCTCTGTTCAGTGTAGACATTGTTGGTTGATTGGTTTTTATTTTATTAAAACCAGCTTATTTAAAGACATATATAGAATTTCATGCTTAGTCATGAAGTTTCAACCATTAAGACATTCCTAGAACAAGAAGTCTTCATGACTCTTTTTAGGAGAAAAACTCATAAAATTATCAAAATAATGGGCACTGACTTTAAGTATAAACAGCAAACTACTGGATGGAGCACATCATGATTTTGGCTTCAGATAACTAGGTAACAATTTCAGTGGTGTTTTTTGTGAATTAAGTGGTTATTTCAAAGTTTTTATGAATAATGAAGTGTACAATACATACAGTCTGTAAAAAAATGTAAAATAGCCAGTCCTGTATTCATGTGGTATGAGAAAGTGAAATGCTGGGGGAAGAAAAAACCAAAAAAAGAGTGTAACTTTTTTAAAGGGTTCAAATTCAGAAATAGGATATTGCTTTGTTTTGGCTTTTACAAGAAGAAAGAATCCTGCAACAATGTCAGCAATTTCTGCTCTAAACTGTAGGTATATAATAATGGAATGTTTAATGTATTTCTTGAAAATAGTGTTAGAGGAATGTTATGGAGGATGACAAAAATGGGTAGTATATCTTGGGCAGGAAAACAATACAACAGAAATACTGAAATAATTGAAATTATTTGATATTGATATGATAATCTGATATTTCTAGGTCTAATAGACAGTTAAGAGGAGTGTAATTGAGGATAGTAATTGAATTTAAGACTCTTTCCTTTCCTCTGATTTCCTATCCTTTCTACTGCTTTACTGGCGTGCTGCCTTAAGTCATTCATTTCATAGCCGGCTAAATGTACCTCTGTGAAGTTACAATTGCTTTATACTTGAGTAAGAAGAAGAGGAAGAAAGAGGCAAACAGTTTATGGCCAGCATACAATGTGCTTTTTGTGCTGATCTATAATAACTAAGCTGTGGTATATATCAAGATGTTGTAAATGCATTAACTGTGAATCATCTAAAATGTTAATAGATAGGATATAGTTACTATTAAACATTTTTCTTTAGAAAAAAAAAGTAGGATGACTAGAAACATTTTTTAAACAAAAAGGGAATTCCTGAATTTAAGGAACTAATTCTTTGGTTAATCTGCTGGCTGCTATAGATCTGGTTACAATGATATACATGTCAAACTCCTCTCTCGGGGAGACTGTTGTCATCTTTTAGCTTTTTAAACCTGAGTGTTTTTCTCCCCTTTTCCTCTGCATGTTAAGAAACTATGTATTAACAAAAATGAAGTATCAGTAGCAGCAAAATACATTCAAAGGAGGGTGCTAAAATCTTCAGTCATTGTTCTTAACCATCTGAATATAACATACATGATACCAGCTGCATCCTAGCATCTGATCTCAATGAAAGACTGAAGGATAATTTGGTTTATTTAGCTTATCATAAAGCTAAGCATTAACTGGATCACTGTCTAATTACTGATGCAATGAAAAGTTATCTGATACTAGAAGACCAGTACAGACAAAGGTGTCATGAGATCTAGTGGCTAGAAGCTGAAGTCAACAGATTTCAAAGTCAAAGTAAGGTACAGGTTTTTAACCACTGCCAGAATTTAGCATATGAAATAGTGGTTCCACAGCTGGTCTGTGACTGAATGGAGGGAGTGTATAGTCTTGTTTGTGTGTCTGGATGACCTCTAAAGAAATCAAGTGTCTTCCTTACTTTAAGGCTGTGTTTAGTTAGTGTGGAGAGTTGAGGTGAATGAAACAAATGCCATCAACTGCAGCATTGCTCTAAGTTTTGTCTCTAACTTCTTAAGTAGACAGTCACATGTCTCAGTGTTTTCCTCTCACCAGTTTTCATCAAGGCAGTATATTTGAATGGTCTTCAGTGTGCTGAAGCAAATTTTTACTGCTGCTATTGTTACCATCATCTCCAAAATAGACTCATCATGGTTATGAGAAAAAAAGTTATGAAAACCAAATTAGAAAAAAATCCATCTTTAAGCACCAAGTATACAAACTTAAATGAGGGGTTTTTTTCTGTATGTTACTCATGTTATGTATGTTATCTCATGTTACTAACTTGAAGCTCCATCAGTGAAAAACTCAAAGAATACAATTTCCATTGCCTCAAGCATGAAAGATTGTGGGCAGCAGCAAGATATGGTCTCCCTAACATTCTCCTATACCAGAAGTTGAGGGAGGTCAAGATTACAGAAAGCAAAAGCCTCAACTGGATGAGTAAGGAACTGCAAGCTGGTGTACCATCAGTTTCTATGTACCTAATTGGGGAACAGAGAAATTCAGTCTCTCCAGTCTCAAACCTTTTTGTATATTCCTTTAGTGAAGGTGTTTGTTTTGTTTCATTGTTTCACTGAGGCTGCAACAATCTTAGTAACTGCAGCCTAGGGAAAGGTATGGCTACAGAGCCTGGAAAATGCAGTTGGGTGTAGTGAGGGGATGGTCCCCATCCCAAATGACTGATTCATCATAGGATGAAGTGTCAGTGTCTCAGCTATGGGCAGAGCCTACCTGAGCAAAGGTGAGGGCTGAAGGCAGCCTTTCAATAGATGAAAAGGATTGGAAAAGGGTTGTTCTACAATGCATGATACTGCTGGAATGATAATTCACAAGATAAGTTAATAGAGCTAATGGCTAATTAAATTGTGTCTTTTTTGTCTGTTTTCTTGAACATTCAGAAGAGTGAAAGAAGAGTGAAAAGGATTATTTAGGTATTAATATCTAGTCTTAAACCAACACCTTCAATTAAGAAACTGGAATATGAGAAACTGGAAAAGCAATGTTAATTTTTAACTATTTTATTTTAAAATATTTCCATTTTTTTTTAAGGTGCAAAAATAAAAACTGTAAGTTTTGTTCATGGTTTGGGATATTAGACATACATAACTTTAGAAAAAAATATTGTGCCCACATACTTTTCTATCTAATTTCTGCATTTATTAATGGACTGGAGGGAATTCTATTTTAAGACCCTGAAGTGGATGTGGATTGCAACTTACATTATTTTGGTTGTATCTTGCACAAGATAGCCTCAGAAGTAAATCTGTTCTCTAATACATAACTGACAACTGTGTCATATACATTGTTGGAAGAACAACAGTTTACACTACCCTGTGCTTGCTTGTAGAATTTTAGGTTTTTTGAGGAAAATAAGTTGATGTGATTCATGAGAAACAGATCTTAGGAGAGTATTATCAGACGATGGTACTTACTGGTATTCTTCTAACAGCTGTACTTCATTAGATTTTTAAAAAACAAGTTCATATTTTAACACATGTTTTTTAAATGTTAAAGAGATAACAATTAACTGTACTTCACTGATAGGTAAAACTTACTATCTTCTTATGCAATATTTTAATTAAAAAACTCCTGCTAACAACTGCCACCTTGACTTTCTTTAAAGGTCCTCGCCTATACAGAAGGACTTCATGGAAAATGGATGTTTAGTGAGATTCGGGCTGTTTTTTCAAGACGTTATCTTCTCCAGAACACAGCTTTGGAAGTGTTTATGGCAAATAGAAGTACGTCTTTGTTTATTTTGTTGCATAAAAACATGCTAGTAGTTATTTTGTATGTTATTTATTAATCTGAGACTTTAAACTCTGTGCTTCCTCTGATGAAGTGCTTATGTCTGTGTTCAGTAATGCTTACTCTTGCATGTATTCATTGCATTTCATATTAAAATCAATCACATAAATCAATCTCACTGCTTTCTGTGCAGCAGTATGATTTATTGCAATTGGTAAATGCCTCAGATGTTTGATAGGAAATTTGCTTTTTCTGTGGTCTCACTCCTCCCTTTTCTGTAAATATTTTAGTATGTATCTAAAAATATATTTCCTTTTCTAATTACAAAATTAGTCAAAGTAAAAAGGAAAAGATCAATAAATGAATCCCCTCAATTTTCTGTATGTGCTATCCTGAATCAGAATTGAGTGATTGGTGAAGTGTGTCAGTAGTCTTTTGGCCTGAGGAGCTCTGATACAAGTTTGGATTTCAGCAGGAGGGGGAATTAAACAATTTCTGGCCCTGTGTGTTTTAATACACCAGTTAGAAGACTAATAGCCATGCCAACTATTGAACAGCTTCCCAGCCTGTTAAGAGGTTATATGGGTTAATGATAAGCTGCAGTTCCCCTGAAGTAAACTTCACTCAGGACTTCTACAAAATAGGGGAGTTAGTGCCAAGATGTTAATCAGCTAATGATACATAGGTATGAAGTATGCCAGGAGTTTCTGTTGTGACTTGGATCCCCAGGAGGATAAAAATGGAACTGACTTATCTTCCCAAATAAGAACCAAAGAGCATGTTAAAAATATACTCAGGTAGAGAAACAGTCTTCCTAGTTCATGTTACTGACCATTCAATATTTTCTCTTCTTCATTTAGCTTCTGTTATGTTTAATTTTCCTGACCAAGCAACAGTGAAAAAAGTTGTGTACAGCTTACCACGTGTTGGAGTAGGAACCAGCTATGGTTTGCCACAAGCCAGGTAATTTGATTAAAATGTTTTGATTATATTGTACTAGTTATATTGTACAAATGATATTTTTGAATATGCCTGTACTAAAACCTTATTCCTGTAATAAAAAACTCTATATTTTTTCTTAAGGTTAGTTTGAGAAACAGCAACCTTTATTTATTCATATGGCCTGTTATTATGGAATAGAAGTAAAAGTACTGTAAATTAGACATATTTTTTTTAATCATTACAGGAAATAAGTACCTTCCAGTGAAGGACCAGAAAAACATCTCTTCAAAGTCTGGTTTTCGGTCAAGTTTTATAAATGTAAAGATGAATGTTCAGTCTTGCTGTGGTTCTTATGCAGGACATGGAAGTAAATTTGACTAGGTTTTGTGTTTGTTGACTGAAAATTATTTTTTATATATATTTTTTCACTTGTCTTTTATATGAATGTGTGCGGGGGTGTTTCTTCATTGCTCATTAGTATAGTGGCTATTTTGCGATTTTAAAATTTCTTCCATTCATTAGTATAATACATTCTTCTTCTGTTTTCAAAATAAGGAGGATATATACTTTGGAAAAGACCAACTAAGGTTCAGTTTTAGAGATTTTTTACATACTGTAGACAGGTACAGTTTTTAATATCGTCAACATCAATATCAAATCAAGCTATGTTAGAAATAAGTCTGGAATTGTCAGATTCTATACTATAAAAGTATTCATATTTCAGGGATGGGTAAGATCATCTTCATGTGTACTTCCCTGAGTTGGAGGGGGAAATTTCCTGCCTCTAATTTTTTTTTTTTTTTCCTTTCATTTAGAAATGTCTATTCAGACCTAAAATTGGTTTTGAGTGTGTATCAGAAAAAGTTTGTTGAAAAATGTTTAGGTTCAGGATTAATTTCTGGTTAAAATGAAAGAATGATGAATAAAAATAAAGGAGTAAGGAAACAAGAGAAAATTCACAAAATATGGTGCTTTGAGTTACGATCTCCATTTGGCTTGACTTGGTCAAAAGCCAATGACTTAATCATCAGTAAGATGTCTGGCATGTGCCTTTCTATTTTTTTAAGTAATTTCATACAGACTAAAACTTCATATTGTCCTTGTTTTATCCCACTGTAGAATGTGGAAATACTCTGAAGTGTCAAAGCATTTGCAGGATTGGAGAGCTATCTCATTCCCAGCTCAACATCATTCCCTGTCATGAGCTCAAGAGTCTCATGCTGCCTAAGGCTTGATCTCCTGAATGTGCAGAAGTTCTTAGGCAAACTGCCAAATTTCTCAAGTTTTCACTGAGATCAAGGGGAAGCTGGGGCATTTCTTTGGAAGGTGCATCTTGTTAATATTTGCGTTGCTCTTCCAAATACTTAAATTAAATGAATTGCTGTCTCTAAATGGAAAGTAATAGCATTATTTTCTGAAATAAAAATGGCCACACATTCTAGAACAAACAAAATGCAAATTCCTCAATCAGAATTTCATATCTACAGTGACATTTTTTACTTTTGAAATTCATATCCTTTGTGCATTATTCAGTGAATAATTGTCTGAAAAAGTTTCTTGATATATAATTATTTAGAGAAGTTTCAGCTTCAATATTATATGCAGTTATTTCCATACCTTTTTGATTAAAGTTCAATTTGAATCGAAAATGGGCTTGCTAGCCTTCAGAATAAATCTGGCATATGGTAGTGAAGTTGTTTTTATTTCTTTTTTATATATAATCATGGTATGATTTATGCACAATAAGACTGTGTAATCATGTGTTTTCCTTTTTTTTCTATCTAAATACTCTTATTGTTTTCAGTAGGATTTCAGTGAAGTAACTGAGGGAAAATTTGGCTCTGTAACTGTTCTGTAGTTAATATTTTGTTGATGTTAGAATATAGTTTCCCTTCTTATGAATATACAGGTTTGGGGATGTTAATTTTAAAAATTATGCTTATTTGTGTGACTGACATAAGGCAAAATTATGCTGAGTAACCAAAAGGAGCTGTTACAATGAGTAAAAACTTATTCTTTTTTTTATGACCATTTTTCCAGATTAAGCTGTACCTTAAAATATTTTAACAAAAGCAGATTTTCTGGTTGTTTTAAGTTCTTCAGGTTTTCAGGCTTTTTTGTAAGTAATATTTCCTTTCAGATAGTACTGTGATAAACTTTTAATATGAAGTTAATTACATTATCATAAAGAATTGTGTTCACGATGGAAACATTCTGAAGGAGTAAATTACTTTTAATTCAGTATGTGGACTTTAAGTGCATTTCTGTTTTCATGGAGAAGTCTTGCAATTAACAAAGATGGGAGGAAATGGGAGAGAAAAAAAAGAAGTATTTATGATCTTCTAATGCATTAGAAATGGTCAAATTGGTATCTCTTCCCAAGACTATTACAGACCTGCTGTTCTGAGCGTCTTTAGTTTGGAACTTTGCTGCCTTTCCCAACAGCCTGTCTAATGCTTTGATTCAAGAAAGCATTCAAGCCTGTGCTTAATGTTACAAAGAAGTAATTGCATCCTTATAATTAGTCAAATGTTGGAAGTTCATTCTGGTTTGGTAATCAAATTAATCTGTCTTTGATAAATGCATTTTCACTGTTCCTGAAAATATGTTGCACTGACTGCAGTTTCCTTATGACCTTGTCATATGATACAACTGGGCAGGCAGTACTGTGCCTTTTGTTTAACTTATTTCTACAGCTCTGTATGATTCTACATAGGTAAAGTGATACCTACATTTTTACACCACTATTAGCAGGCCACTTTTTAGGGTTTTAACAACTCAGGTGTAATTTACTGATGCATTTTTGTTGAGGATAACATCATAACTTAGAAACAAACTGTAACTGCCTGACAGTTTTATAAACATACAGAGATCAAAGAATTGATAAAGATACAGTATCATACTTCACCACTAAACATGTGCTAGCACCTTCTGCAGAAATTCTGTGGGCTATTAATGCATTTGGTAAATCAATGGCTCCAGTGATTAAAACTAGAAATACGAATGATGAAGTTTTTGCTGAAAGAAAACATATTTTGTCTAGTACAGTAACTATATTCAATGCCAGCTCAGCTCTGCTACTTTTTCCACATCAATAACTTGGTGATGAATTTCCAGATCTCAGTATAGCTGTTTGTGGAGGTTGGATTTTAGGAAGGAAAAGTGATAGAAAAGCTAAGGTTTGATGTCATCAAAGCATAAAACACCCTTTAGAGTTTTGATTAAAAGTGAATATTGATGAGTCTCTTGTCAGAAGCCAGCAAGTTTCCCAAGCCTTTTTTTTTTTTTTCATAGCAGGAGCAACACAACACAAAATGTCATGCAGGTGCTACATTTTTGGTGATACTTGAAGATTCTTTGTATGAGATTGGATTGTAGCTAACTAACTTTTAAGTGATTGCAAAAGGGTGATGCTCAAAATACAGGATAGATAACATCCCTTCATTTAACAAAATGCCATGAAGTGTTTTCTGAACATCTTTCAAGCATATAAAACCAGAAGAATTGTATCATCCCCTTGTACACCTGAAAGTCTTCTGCAGTTTCCACTTTGAGTAGGTATTTCACAGTTTCCTAGAAACAGAAGAAGCACATTCATTTGTGCATCTTCATATTATTGGTGATGGCATATTGAAGGAGAGAAAAGGTTTGATCAAAGTTGGGTGGATTTAGCAAAACACAAAACAGTGAGTCTTCCTGTGTTAACTGAAGAAAGCAGGTGTGGAACCAATTTATTGTGCATAATTTTTTTCCAGTCTCTGCTGAAACAACTGTGAATCTTTCAAACACCTTAAATATGAATAAGGATGTTTTTAAGTATATTTTGTTTTTCTGTAGAGTTCGCTCAAATTGGGCATTCAAATATGAAGTCCAGCACTTGACAGTTTATAGATTTTTCAGACTCCCTGGGACATTGTGGGTAAAGTCTAAAAGCAGCTACTAAGGTGTACTAATGCATAAATGTTGTTTTGTCACTGTTGAAACAGAAAGTCTGCAACAGAAATGTTTTGTAAATTTAATGATCTCTTTAATATTTTTATTAGCTGAATTTATTAATTTGTATGTAGCATTAGTCATAGTTTACTGGGAACAATAAGTTTGTGAGAGTTCCACTATAAAAGTAATTGTTATTCTATAAAATGTAATATGAGGTATTATTACACTCAGATAATTCTCTAGATAAACTGTTTGAAAGAAGCATAATAGAAAAAAAAAATCGTAGTGTCTCCTATGTCCTAGTAAAGTCTATTTATCAAGACTAGAGTCTTACTGTAAAATAAGGCTAACCAAGCTGTTAAGACTTATGTACTGCTATTTTGAGTAAATAAGAAGATTTAAAAAAAAAAAGAAGAAGAAAGAGTACCTACATTTGCATGGTCATTTTTGTATGCTCAGTTCGTAAGCCTAAGCATGGAAGATGTTGACAACATGCACATTGACAATTTAGACATATAATTGTGATAACTGTACACTCCAGTTGCATTCCAATACTCATCCTTTTTCCACAAAGAGGGTTTAGTGCATATGTAAGACTACGTACATACATCTTTAGAAGTGAATGGTCCACATTTTTGTAATCACTGCCCAATATGATACTTTGTATATTACAGTATTTTAAAGAAATACTTATCATTCAGAGTCTAGACTATTTCTAGACTATTTCTAAATACTGTGTTTAGTGTGGCTGAAAGCTAAAGCATTGGCTGTCCCTATTTATGCTCGGCGAGCTGTAGAAATAGTATGTGTATTCTTTAAATTCATGAATAGCCTACACATTAGGGATCCTCTTATTTTTAACATGTATAAACATTTTCTCTATTTTATTTATAAGAATAAAGTCTTTGTAAAAAAATGTATCTGAGGAGATGATTTTTTTCTCCTTCCAAAGGATTTCCGTATCTTTTTTTTTTTTTCAGTAAGGACTATTTTCTCTAGAAATGAATTGTGAGCAGTGAGGCTATTTCTGCTTGTAGATTTTTTCTTTAATGCATTAGTCTAGACTGAACCTAGTTCCTTGTATTTTACCAACCAGGGACAGTATATACTATGGATGATTTAGAACTTTGTGCACAGTACTAAGTTATTGTGATACAGAAAAGTTGAAGTTTTCTGCTTTTGTTTTCTCTTCCTTGGCACAATAGTTTAGTTGTTTCTCCTGTATCCAGTCCTGTAAATTTTAGAAAATGTGTGGAAATTGAGCATCTTAGAAGCTTCTACTCCTCTTTCAAATTTGAATGAAATGTAATTCAGAAGCTATTATGGAGAGACAGGCAGATGGACATGTGAGAAGATAACTGAATAAACCTCATTTCTTTCAGAAATCAGGATATAAATAGAAATCTCAAAACTTACTGGTATTAGGAAGGGTAACTGACCATGGAGGAGGTGCACAAATTGTGGAATAAATATCTTCAACTCATGTGCTGTAAATATATGGCACTTTAATCTATCATTCACTCACTTTAATGAACTTACCTCAATGTATTCTTTTGAAACAGGGAAATGGTATTCCTCTTTTATTCCTGCTGGACAAGCCAGGCACCAGGAGGTCTGCAGTTTCTTTTACTTCCAGTATTTTAACCAGATTCAGAATAAAATAAAATGCAAAATATATTATTCTGAATTATTACAGTGCTATAGTACTGGTAAAATAAAATAAAGATCTTAATTTTAGTAATTTCTCAACTAAGGATAATGGTGTCTTCTTGACTTCATTAAACGAAATAGAAAAGCCTCTGAGAGAATCTGTAATTAATCACACTAATAATATTGCCCTACATCTTAACATTTAATGAGGCTCTTAAAAAAAATAATTCTTTAAATGTATTTCCTAGGCGAATCTCTCTGGCCACTCCCCGACAGCTTTATAAATCCTCCAACATGACTCAGCGCTGGCAGAGACGGGAGATATCTAATTTTGAATACTTGATGTTCCTCAACACTATAGCAGGTAACGCTTCTGACTCCTCAATGCTTGATAATATGTTTGTGGTTGTCAAAGTCTTAAGCACCATGACTTGGTAGAATACTCTTATCCCTCTAGAATTCAGCTGCAGCTTTATGATTTATTCTGAAACACACACATTAAATTTTATCAGAAAATGCTCAACTTCTCACTGAGATTTTAGATTCAAGTATTGTTGTGAAGGCTGTTCCGTGCTCCCTTTCTACCATTTCCTCTGCTGACAGCTTTGTCTGAAGCTTTATTAGAGTCAACAAACCATTGCCAGAGAGTGTCTGGAAATAATAATGGGAAAATGTAATTTCGCTACTTCATCATCCTCAGCAACAGCAACTAGACAGCAGAATAACAACAGTACGCTGCCTAGTACAGATGTCACCTGGATTGTGGTATGATTAGATTACAACATCTTTTCTCATTTAGTTCTGTGAGCTGAAATATAATATCAGATTAGGTATTTAAAATGAGAAGTAACTGCCATAGACATCCATTCGTTATTGGCAAAAGAAAAGCTTTTCTGGCAATTGTCAGTAATTAAAAATTCATGATGGCATTATTCCTTTCACCTTTCCCTTTTCTATGTGTTAAGTCCTGTGGTAGTTTTAAATGTAAAAAGCAGCAGTTTTCTATACCATATACAAAGATTTCCAGGAGGTTGTCTACTATTATGATTGCTGCCTGTAGCACACATGCTGCTTATGAACCTGCCTGCAGAGAGCCTTCCTCAGACATTTCACTCCAGTGATCTTTAATTTGAAACCTAAATTAAATTCCACCAGACATCACTTTGTACTCCAGCATTACAGCTCTCATCTTTACTTGGTCCAGACCTTTATGCTTGAGGTTATCCTCAGGCCAGACGTAAGACAAATATAAGCGTGAAAACCACAAGTAACACCTGTTACGCTGACCAGTCTGTGGACAGTCACCGCGTTCTTCCCGGTAGGGGCAGTGACAGATTTCAGGACCTGTCAGACTCACTTTGAACCTTTAGGCTTTGTCTCTGTGCTTATATGGTAGTCATCTTCCGTGCATGCAGTCTTAGAGACGTTGATAAATGTGTCATCAAATTAGCTCAGTGTGATACAGAAGTGCTACTGCTGAACAGTTGGAAATCTGAGGGCATGTTTACCTTGTGCAGTGGAGCACAAAGCAGAGTCCCTGAAGCTACTAGAGACCTGGACTGGAAAGTCCATATGGTACAGTCCAGCACAGGCTCACCAGCTTGGTTCTCAAGCATTATAGCCACAGTCCTGCAGATCTCTGCCAAAGGAAGAAGCCCTGCTGGGTGTTTATTACCTCTGGCACAGAGCCACAAGAATGCTACTATCCTGCTTCTGGACACCGGGCCTGCCTCCAGCCGTGCTGTGTCTCTTGCACATCCGCTGCCCTTCTGGTGGTGAGGAAATGCAGGCAGAGCCTCACAGGCTCCCTGACTGCCTCACCCAAACTTGGAGAGTTCACTGGAGAGACGGGAGTGCTTGTCTAATACATTATTGACAGAACTGTCCTTCACTTGTAATTTCCTTCTTATGTATTCATTTCCTCGGTAAGCAGTGTGTCTAAAGTCTTCAAATGAGAGTAGACAGGAGCTGAGCCCATTTTTGATAAATTACTTCTCATTTTAATTAGTTTAAAATTCCAAGGTGATTTAGTTTTAGGCACATCACCAAAGCATCCAAACCTGGAAGACATCAGTATGTCTGAAATAAATCTGGAATTGCAGTGACACACTAAAGTATCCAGTAAACAAGCTTCATCCTGAAGAGATTTCTTCATACTATCTCAGAGGTCTCAAGAAAAATGGTTTTTGATCTGTTGTTTGATACTAGTACTGCTAGGCAGGCTTTATAGCCCAACACCTGGGTCATCTCACAAGGCGCCTTTGTCTTAATATCATCTAATGTCATTCACCTGCCTTATAACAGGATAGCCTGACATTTGTACATAGCAGGTACCACCTGCTATGGCCAAGGGTTGGAGGACTACTGACTATTTTTCTTGTGTCCATGAGCTTGTATTGTAATTGGAAAAGCTTACAGCAACTTGCTCAGTACTGTAGTAGTGTCAGTCTCTGACTCAAAGCACTTAATTTCTGGCAGATTTTTTTATATCGGTCTCTTACTGGTAAATCTCATTTGTTCATGTAATCTCATGGTTGTTAATTGTATAAGCTCACTTGCTCATTTTCACAGCATTGCCTACTGTCTTATGAAATCTTTCAGCAGTGCGTGATCAAATTAAAATTCAAATTTAGGTAAAGACCTTATCCCCAAAAAGAGAGAGATTTAACTTTGAGTCTTTAGAATAATTTCACCCTAATTCTTTGTTTCCATCTTGTATTGGCTAACTTATATTGCAAAAACATTCCTTTTAATGATGCTTTGAGGTCACAGAGATCAACAAATGTTTTCTTAAGGAGACCTAATATGCTGAATTTTAAAAATTTTGGAAGTGACCAGTATTGATTAAATAAAGATTAATACCCATGCCTACTCTTCTGCTAAGATGTGAGCAAGGTGTTGAATAACATTTGAAGACCTTTTCCTCATCACAAAGAATATACCTTACCCTGATTTTTGTTTCAAATATGCCTGTGTTGCTTGGCTTTTGCTAAAGGGTCCTTACTAATCTATATATTTTCTGTTATCTTTTCATTTTCCAAGAAGGATAACAATCATCATGTCAGGTTGGGAAGAACGTGTAACTGTAAGATCTCATAAAAGATTGTGGAGGGATTTCTAAAAGCAGCTGAGATTCTTGGGGCTTTCCCAATCAGCAAGAGTGCTGTCACATCTGATAGTGTTCCAGCAGGATTAGTGAAATAAAGGGTCCTGCTGACATCTACCATGACTAACGCATGTTAGAATGGCCTTCGGTGCAAAGATGCTCTAAGAAAGTATGATTGTATTACTATATAATATGCTTTTTATTTCTGCTTATTTCTGCTTCTTAATTTTTTGAAGATTTTGAAGATTCATGGTCTTTATGAACATAGATAAATAGATTTCAGTTACTAATGTCATTATAACTTCTTCACTCACTGATGCACTCTCATAGAAATTTATGATTGTTTTTTTAATTAGAATAAAATTTACCCTTGATAGATGAACTCTGTGCCAACAACACACACACCAAACCTTTTCTGCAAACAACATCAGAGAATAAAAATTGACTGAAGTCCATCAGACAATTCTACACATGATGATAAACCTTTTATTCCAGTTTGAAAAAAAAAAAAATTCTTCAACTTTTTGACAGAAGTAAAATAAAAACCCCAAAGTTATTTTTTGGAAGATCAACCTGGTTTTGTACTTCTAATCAAGTCTGGGATTCAGCTAGGGAGCTGATTTCCAAAAACTCATTAAGAACTTTAGGATATTGCAAAGAATCTCATCATAAAGTTCCTGGCAAGCCGGAAACCCACCCACAAAAGGCACATGAGCTCCAAGTCCAATGGCAGTGGAGAAAGCTTCAAAACATAAATGTATGTTAGAAAGTGTAGAAGTTCTCACATCCCCAAGTTGTTTCCTGGTTCCCCCATTTCATGGCACTGTATTTCCAGAGCCTGAGAACTGGGAAAGTGCAGGGTCAAGAGCTATGAGGCAGCCTGAATGACACCGCTGCTTTTACAGCTGTGCCTGTATTTCTGTAAATCTTCTGTTGAAAGGTATTTCTCATAAATATTTCCTTTACAACAAATAGGCACTTTCTGAGGAAGCACTAAAACAATTAGTGTCTCTGCCAGAAATTCAGTAGTGGAATCAAAGTACCTCCACTATATGTTGCCCTTGTTTTGATAACACTGAACTGATAACTGTCCAGATACATCTGTGTTCAACAGAAGCAAATTTTTACTTGCACTGTAGACACAACTCTCAACAGTCAGAAGAAAATACAGGATTTTCTACTTTGTACACAATGATAGAGCACTGACTTAAGTTCCTGACCGCCTTTGCCAAGTAGACAAGACATGTATTTTCTTTTCTTTCTTCTTTGGAAATCAAATTTCCATATACATTTTTAATTGTATGTTTTTGTTATGAGATCACATAAGAAATATTTCCTTAAAAGATAAAACTTATTTGCCAGCAATTGTTCGTGTAGGCAGCAATGCCCTATAGATATTTGTTTAAGCATCATCTTCTTTTCTAAGAATATAATTGGTTTTAGCCACTGAGAAATATGTACATCAAAGGTTTTTTTTATTTGTGTTGCCATTTGGTCTTACCAGCATATTCGGCATATCTGAGCTATGGTTTAGTCACTTAAAGATGGAGGTTTGGCACTTGAAAAGTGTGGATTATTTCCTGGTAAGTGATACATAGGTCCCTACATTAGTTATTCTTCTCTTCCGAATAACTAGAGGTCCATTAATAAAGTGGTTTAGTACACTTTTTGCCAGTTTTTGAAATTTCCTTTCTTTCTACAGTGATGCTTAATTAGTGTCTGGGCCTTTACAAAACAGTATGAAATCACTCATGTTTTCTTGTGATTCTTTCCTGAAATTATTCAAGAAACATCAGCCTTGGAAGAGAGATGTTCAGAAGTCAGACTACTGACACAGACTCATTTCTTTCATTTGTGATATGCAACTGGGTCTTTTCCCACAAGAAATCTGTTGCCTGCTTGTTAATACTGTTAATTACACACATTGGTTGGTCTCTCTAGAACAGAACCACTGAAATAAATATACAAACTCTCCTTACATCTTTCTGGTTTGACAGTATGTCTGTCCTGACAAGCATGGCCCCCGGCTATTCCATAAAATCTCAAACAGTGTTAGAAATATTTAAGTGTCTCCTTGGAAAAAAATCCTACTTTCTATGACCTTTTTTTTTTTTTCCAAAAAATCTTTACATCACCCTGTTACCACTTCTGAAACATTTTCTGGCTTCGTTTCTAGTTTATCTGTTTCTGTTGTGATCTGTACTCACGACTCAATAACCATCTGCTTCAGCTATCACAGTTTTCTCTTTCTAGATTGTTTCCTATTCAAGGCTATATGATTATGAGCAGTTGCACTGGCCTGATGACTCATTGCAATTTCAATTTAAAATTGCTCTCCATTTTCAAAATTTTGTAAAGTTTGGTTTCAACCTGTTTCTCTGTCCCTCTAGTCAACTGCTTTCTCACCTCCCTGATCTGTTTTCCAAGGTCTTCACCTCTTTCTTGCCCTTTTTTCTGACTTGAGCATATTTCATCATGTTTACAGCTCTGGGTTTTTCTCCCAAAAGTAAACACTGCACTCTGCTACTTATCAATCAGTCTCAGTGTTATTCTCTCCGTGCCCCTGTTTTTTGTCCTGGTTGTGTAGACATAAGCCTTCCTGGCCACCTTCCCCCACCACCCCCCAGCCTCCCCCATCTATGGCCTTCTCCAGGATCCTTTAGCGTTGATGGCATGGAAGCAGCTATGATTATACAAATTGTCCTTTCTTCGGGCACATAGGCAAAGGCCATATTGCATGTGATCAGCATGTATGTCAACTGAACCCTCTGGGTGATATAGGGAACAAGTAATTTTTACTATTCTCAGTTACAAGATTATTGGAAAAAAAAAGGATTTGAAAGTAATCCCACCGCAGCAAAAGGAATCAAGAGGAGTGGGAATAAAAAGTCTTTTTGTCAGACGGTTGGAGTCCCTGCTATTTGAATTGGAAGTCTAGTTTTCAAATCTATTTCTCAGTATTTAACAGATTTCTGCTGTGGTTTGGGTTTTTGGTTTTTTTTCCTTTTCAAATCACGGTATATTAAATTTATGTTTGCATTTGTATTTATTGGAATTTTAATTCTTTCAAATCCTACCTGCCACAGCTTTTAAAAGAAGTGGAGAGTAATTATATCCAGAATTCTTGTAAGTCATTTCTTGTAGTGGAAAAGGATTATTTTTAAAGGTTTGTGAAAAAAAAAAAAAAAGACATCATCAGTCAGGTAATAAATTCAGATGAACTTCTTCTCCCTCCCTCTTTTTTTTGCCTGTTTAGCATTTTCCACTTTTTTACTCTGTGATGTACAAGCCCTCACTGGTTAATTATGTATATATTTAGCTACTGCATGTGTTGGGCTTATTATTGTCATCTAATTAGATGTAGCTCGAACTACTTGCTTCTAGAAAAATCATTAAAAATTCTTTCCTAATGACCTAGAGATGACAAAATGTCTGTAAAGTGTGAAGAAGCAGACAAGCACAGGAACATCGCTCTTAAAGAGTGTTAATCCAGATGCTGCAATCATCTAATTAAACAATATTTTGCTGTCATTAACATTTTCACCAAGGAATTGCAGTTATAATTTCTTTGTCAGCTGTCTCTAGCTCACTTTACCTTCAAAACTAAAGTGCCATATAAAAACATTAAATTGGATGGTTTAATTAAAAAGTTTTTTTATAATGAAGAAACATATCCAGTATTTCTGAGATCTCATTTACTATGCCTCAGTTTTATTGTTCAAGTAGATTAGTGTCACAGGCTTGCAATATTTAATATTCAGTCTTTAATATTAATCTTGGTAAGCCTACTTGGGGGAAAATCTGAAGCTTCTGAAAAGGTATTTGGACTACCAATAGCAGTACAGGTTTATGTCTTTTATTTATTTAGCTAAAGAAAGAACTAAATAATTCTTTCTGGAAGTACCAGACAATTGATGAGAAGGCTATATATATACATATGGTGATTTTATTCTGAAATTAATCATTGCAAAGCCAGAACTGATCAAGAAAGCATTCCTAATAAAGTTAAACCACTAATATTTATGCATGTTTAGAATTAAGGATTTGTAATCCCATTATAGGCCTTCATCACTGTCCTCCACTCAGATAAGCATGGATGTGTGGACTTATCTTACTGCGTAGGTTTGGTTTCCTTTCAGAATTTAAATGATGGATAATGTTACTCACTAATTTTATTTGTTGATATTAAAAAGAAAATTGTTGAAAAAAAAAAACTAACTTTTTTACTAAAGAGTTAATCTTTGTAAAGAAAATGTGTTTTATAAATATTGAAGTAGGAGAGAAGTAAATATTTTGTAGGATATAAAATATAAAAAATCTAAAATATTTTATTTATTTTTTCAAAAGACTATGGTTATATTTATCAAATACATAATCATGAGGGCTCTATTGTTTCTAACTTATCTTACATAAGCAGAGAGATTATCTGCTTTAAATTATTTCTCATTGTGGAGTAAAGGAATGCACACAAGAGTTTCTGCAGTGCTGTGACACGGAGCTAATTCAACATTTTTTGGTTTTGAACACATTTTGTTCATGAGTTCATACTAATAAACAACCTATAAAAATCACACAGCAAAGGAGGTCTTGTGTATAACAGGTAGGACTTAGGATTGCTTTTTTCTTGTGCTATTCACATATTTATGATTTTCCAATGTGTCATAGGAACAGAAAGTTGAAATCTTTTGGAACGAATATTCACATAGAAATTAAATGAATGAAATTCATATCAAAATTAAATAAAATCTCAATAGGGAAAACCTTAATTTTGAAATAAAAAATAATTTTGGATAACTCTACATTTCCTTTCAAAGTTTTGTAACAGGATGTTCTCACCTTTTCAAATGTTTCTATAAAATTTTTTCAACTGAAGATCTTTACTACTGTTAACTCTTTTCTGTAAAACTTCTGATTCAGAAGAATCATCATTTCTGCTTATGTCTTGTATATGCCTTCCTGAATCTCAAATTTATTTTAGCCTGCTGTCTACATAAACACAAATGTCTTTCTTTTCTGGAAGCTTTTACGCAATGTTCTAGTAACTTAGTTGAGGATTTTGATGGTGAGAAAAACATTGTGTAAAGGTATAGCTTTATAAAGGCCATATTTTATAGAAGCTTAAATGTGACCATATCAAGAAACTTTACAAATTGTATGTAATTAATCCCTTGCAAAAGAGGAAAATAATGTCCTCACTTGATGTGGGAAATGAAGCAGAGTTATATTACTTCAAATAATATAACAATATAACAAAAACAAAACCAAACCACCCAACCAAACAAAAAAAACCCCACAAAAAAAATCAACAACCTAAACCAATTAATATTCTGCCAGAGAAAACCTTTCATTTTCCTCCCTCACATGGATAAATTCTGGTGTATTTTTTGGTTTAATTGCTTGATACATTCTCATTCTGTCCAAGAGTGGTTTTGCATTCATCTATTGTTGACATTAAACAAGACGTGGTTTTGTTTCTGTCCATTGTTACTTGTGTGTTGCACATGGTACTGGTATTGCTTTTTTTAACAAAGTTGTATTTGCACCTCAATTTTTTATTTTTAATATTTTAGTGAACATCTATGTGTTCAAAATGTAAAAATGAGGGCACAAGTTGTTAACAATATGCACTTTTCCTATTTTCAGTGAAACTATATACAAAATAGAAACATACTTCTTGTTCATCAACTTTTATTGAAAAAATAAGGTGTTCATAGAGCAGTGAAAGGTTCACATTTCATTGAAGCAGAGCTGATTTTTGTAGAGAACTGCAAATGTTACTCAGAACAAGGAAGGCTGTGTTTTCCTGTGCCGGGTTTTGTACCCCAGGAATCTGTCCAGAATCTGGAAGGAAGCAGTTAGTGAGACAGGGCTGTAAATCTGACGCAGGGCTGGGAATTGTTAACCCGGGTTATTTCAGTCTGCTAATTATATTATATAAATACACACACACATATATTTATGACCTGATTCTTTTTTTAAAGACTCATGTTGCATATTGTGTGGTTCTCAGTAAATCAAGATGGTGGATGGTTCTCTGCTAAGCAACTTCATTTGTTTTATCACTGAAATGTTAGATACTACTAAATACCATCTGACACAGAAATAACAGCCTTTCAAAAACACACTTTTCCTGGTAAAGAATTTATAATTTTTAGTTCACTTCTTCCACTTATTTCCACTACTGCTGTGAAATCTCACTTCTTCAGTGAAGAGCTATAGGGAGTAATGGATTAATATGGTCTATCTATGACAGACCTAGATGTGGAGACCTCAAATTTAGCCCCTTGCTTTTTGGAGTCTTGTTTCATCTTTGCCAGCTAATGATGCTGCAGTTACTAGGAAAATAATAGTCTAGTGGTTTAAAATTCCAACATTTATGCTATGAAGATAGTTTCATGGAAATAAAAAAAGGAAACGTGTATTGGCATATGGTGTGTTGTAGCTGATCTTGAAAGATGCTGTATTCTTTCTATTATGCTGATTTCTGCATTGACTTGTGATTCAAGATAAGTTCATCTAAAGGGCTACTTTTGTCTGGAATATTTATACCTGATTCTGTTAAGTGGTGGGAATTGGGAGCATGTGATGCAACAGAAGTAACTGCTAGATTGTTTTTCAGCTGGGGAAGCAGACACTATTCCCTAATTCTTAAAACATTTTCTTTCTTAATAGGACGAACATACAATGATCTGAACCAATACCCTGTTTTTCCATGGGTTTTAACAAACTATGAATCTGAAGAGTTAGACCTGACCCTTCCAGGCAACTTCAGAGATCTTTCAAAGGTATGCATCAATTCTGTTAAGACAGACAGACAGACAGACAGACCTTTTCGGAAGAGATTGTGTTTTATATTTATAGACTTTTCTATTTTAGAATACTTTTACACTATATACTACTTCTGTGTCCCTGACTGATCTGGTTCCAAACCTGCAACTCCTTCAAACCTTCTGACTTACAGATCATGAGACCACTTGATCTCACTAATTATTTCCCTTAGTTTATGAAAGCTGATCCTTTGGAAACAAAACACTTGGACTAATTTTTCACTTTATTTTGCAGTGACTAGAAGAGTAATACAATAGAAGCACCTCATTTTGGTTTAATAATTATTCAGTAAACAAGTATTTTGTATTTTGTATCTTGTGCCTATCATTATTTGTGGATTTTGTCCTCTAACTGGACTTGGGCATTTGGTGCCTTATAATAATACAGTTCTTAGTAATTGTTTCTCTAGTAGCACCAGACTGACATCTCTACCCAACTCATGTACATTGATTGTGTCAACAGCTTGGGGAGAAGGTGTGTCCTGGCCAAGCATAGCAGAAGCATATCGAGGGGCCAAATGGAATAAACACAAAAGACAGAGTTTAAATTGATTTGTGGGAAGTATCTTTCCTGGTTCCTATCAAATAAGGAAGTGTATGTGCTTTCTTACCACAAAGGCCATCAGACTTGCAACATCCTCAACTTGAGTTGTCTGTTGTCTGGGCATGACAGCTTTCTTGCATCCTTGCCACAGTTCATCAGCTAGTTGGGAGAAGTTGATTGGGCCTTGAAACCACGGTTGGCTGTCACTTGCTGACTTAAGGAATGAAGCTGGAGAGGAGAAAATTACCCTCAAAGCCTGTTCGAAAGCCCTATGCTGCAGCCAGTGCTTTAACTTCTGCTGCTAGTCAGGGGTGAGAGTTTCTGGGGCTTTTGCCTTTTAAGTCTGCTTTTATTTCCTCCTCTTCCTGCAAGCATACATCCTGGGCAGCAATGGAGAGATCCCACCTTGGGTATCTCAGTCTTATATCACTACTGGAAGGAGTGTGTTTGCAGTACCTCCAGATGTATTGCAACTGTTCCTAGAAGACTGCTTTTGTGAGACTTCCAAAATAATTGAGTAGGACTTGATTGCTTTATAGCAGAGCAGCTTTCTCAGCAAGACCTAGGTTTCCTGTCCCTTTTTTCTTAGATAAATACATAAATTGAAATGGAAATTAAACTACATCCACAGTATGCCTCAAATGTAAACAAATTGGTTGAGACTCTACTTAGATTATGTAAAACTTCTGATCTTTCACAGTATTATAGGTATGTCTCACAAATGTGTGTTTTCAGTTCTGTAACACTGTTGTAATCTGTGCCAGGAACAATAAAAGAAAATCTACAGATGTGAGTTAAATAAAGACCAGTGATCATCTTGCACTGGCTTGTTCCTTAGCACATATAAAAATATTTCTGCTTTAGAATTGTTTATAATGATAAACCTTTCATTAAGGTGCTTACACTTTCCAAAATTTCTCAAACTCACTTCTTTCTAACGTGAATAGCACTGTGTGTGGTGAAGGGGAACAAGATGAGACAGCTTCTCATGAGTCCTTCATTAGGTACTTCGTTTTGGTTGAATACAAATTTTTATGGCAGCCTGTTAAGGTATGTAATTGCTACAGGAAGTAGCATGATAGTTGAATAGAGAGGTTTTCCTCATGAGTTAGTAAAGACTCATTATGGAATTAGTGCTTGTATAGCTTATTAAGTATCACTGCACTCCTAGTAGTGCTCTCCCTGGAACGGAAATATAAAATCAAGTCGCTCGTTATTTATTTTTCTTCAAGAATCCATGCAATGTGCACAGCAGTATTTTGCCTGAGGACCTTTTCATACCCAATTTGATAACTGCATTCCCTTATTCAAAAGCTACGAGTGGTTTCCCCTGGAAAAGCTAGGTTTATGACCACTAAAATAAAGCCTACACAGAACTAGTTAAGGAGAATGGTATGATAATATCTGGGCTGCATTTGCCCATGGATGTGTGAGAAAACACATAGGCGATCTGTAAAGTATTGTGGGATCCCTCAGGATGAAAGAGGTGTAATTGTCAGGTTTTTTTCTAGTGTTTATTGTAATAACATCAGATAGGTTTCATTTCACTGTGGTTTTAAATGGAAAAACAAATTAATGATTTTTTTAAAAAGTCAGTGGACAGTTAATGTAAAATGCCCTATGTTGTGCACTTGGGCTGTTATGCATTACTTGCATCCTCTTTAAATTTGTGCATTATCAGTAAAAATCTTCAAAATCAGAATGTATCTGAAGTATTTCCTAGGCAATTCTGTTTTCATTTTCAGTATTGTCCTATATCTAAGTAAGGCCCTTCTTCCCTTGTTAGGGAGGTGAATCTGAGTAGGCTAGTGCTTAAAAGCAGGAGTTAGTGATTTATTGTTCACATTATTGAACTGGGGTGTACTAAAAGCCTCAGCCAGACATCTGGGGCAAGCACACACAGTATCCTTTCCTTGAGGAGCCACTTCCTTCTGTCAGATTTCACTGTGCAATGGAGAAATGTTCCTGCAGATCTGATGGCAAGTCAGAACCTCCAGCTAAGCTGGTGATGGATAAAATCTTTGTCAGTTCCTGACCTTCTGTCTTCCTGCAAGTTTCCCCTTCTTAGGTTTCACAAAGCCTCAGTCCTTAATATTTATTAATTAATACCCCTCAAAGAATCTTTTGAAATGATATAGACTTCTAACACTATTACATATGTGTGGTAAAAGCCACAAAAGCAATGAAATGAAAAGAGAAACCACCTATCATGTTTTGTTTTGTTGATTCAAAATAGTTTTGGTAGCTAAATTAGATTCTGTACCTAGCTTTTAAAAAACCAATTTTTTTATTATCACACAAAGTTCATATACAGCTTCGGTGTCAGTTATGATAATTGACAGTACTTCTTTTGACATTTTAGAACCTTTGATTCCTAGGCGCTCTGTATAAAATATGATACACCATCTTTGCGATATCACAACTCCAAAGTGAACATACATGACAAATGCAATTCATATGTTTTGTGGAAGTGAAATTAGATATGTTTGGCTTGCTTAAGATGTCAGTGACAGGGTAAAACATACGCCTTTTTTTTTGTATTTACTTCAAACTTAAATATTTACATTTCTGCAAAGCTGTCTTAAACGTGTAACTTGTCCTTTCTTTCCATTCCATTTCAGTCTCTTTATGTAGTGCTCCTTATTGTGGTACTTTCACATCCAGATGTTGCTAGTTCTCTCAGAACAATTAAAGATTAGTCTGAAAATTCCTCTGCCCTTTTTCTTTGAAGTGTTTGGACATTCCTCTATCAAGGGCATCTTTTTTTTTTTTTTCTTTTTTTTTTTTTTTACACATATAATTTAAGGTTCAAAACCAGGGCCCATGGGCATGGAGGGTGTGATAGCAGTAGGATGTATTGGACCTCTCATTAGATTAGACAGTGTAGGCTCAAGTTTTCATTACATATACAAGGTTAAAGGTTATATTTATTGTTTGACAGGATGAAAAGCTAGTGAAAGAGGCTGTCGTAGATACATAGATTATCTTTCCACTATCAAACCTCCAGGTGATCTGCTTATTTTCTTCTTTATTGAGATTTCCTTTGGTATTAAACATTAGTACAGGAAATGTGTATGCAGTCCATACTGTGCACGGAGGTTTTTTGGGTTTCAACAGACTTAAAATGTGATACGGTTTGTTTGTGCAAAATAGTATGAATTTTACTCCTAAATTATAGTGAATACGTGGGTTTGACATGCTGCACTGTCCCAGCTCATTAAAGTGTAAATGGGAATTTCTCCTCATTTACTTCCAGTCATACATCCTGTTAAATAAAATGATTTCTTCACCAGGCAAAGTAATACTAATATTGACACGTGTATGAAACATCACACACCCATTCATTTAGTGGAAAAAATTATATTTTGTTAATATAGAAGGTGTTTGACTGACGGGTGGTGATAAGCATAACCACTTTTCCTTATTACTGTTCCATTTCAAGAAAAGGAAGTGATAAAGCCCCAAGGCTTCTAAATGTAATAATGCAAATGAACACATTGAAGTGTGAATATTTCAATGCAAACCACACTTAATACTTCCAAAAATGTGTATGCTGTGGAATGGAGTTTATGGGCTTATCAAGAGCCAGTCTCACTGGAAAAATTAAATCGGTTTCTGTAACTTAAACTTCTCTTTTTACCACATACAACTCTGCCTTAAATGAGTTTGATACTTATTTTGCTTAAGTCACACAGTTAAACTTTTTCTTTACTTAAATAAAAGGTTTATTTGCTGAGTGAAACTCTGGCACTTTGAATCTGTCAGAACTCTTATTTTAAATAATTTTGATATCAATAAGCTGAAGAAAAGTTGCTTACAAAATTGGATAAAATTAGAATTTATTTTAAACTTTCAAGTATGTTTCTAAGGTGTCCTGCCTAAAGGTTGTTCTTTGGTATTACTTTAACAAAAAAGCAAGCAAGCAGCCAGGAAAAGTTCAGTTTGTATTCAGCCAGAGACAAATAAAGCCATGCTCAGAGTTTTGCACAGTACATTTCACCAAAAAAAAAAAAGAGATAAACAGATAAGGTGTCTGCTGCATGAATTAGAGTAAACATAAGTAGAATACTTCAGTAGCCAGATAAATAGGATGCTCTATGTTCATTTCTGCTTTCATAAGAAAATGCAATTCTATGAAAATAGCTGGAAAACCAGTTAATATTACATGACCTAACTACATGTCCAGTGGATATAAACAGTAGCTGTATTGACAATACACTGTTTCAAAGGCCAGATGTCTAAAGAGATTAGCCAGATAAAAAAGAATGACATCAATAGCAGTGTGTTTTTAATGTTCAAGTAAACACTTACTTTATTTTTAAATGGAAAAAGAAGCATAAAATAAACTTTAAAAAGCAGCTTTTAGTAAATCAGCAGTGAAGTGGTTGAATAGGCATTGTCATACAGTGAGTTGTTTTGCTTGGTTGGAGTAAAGAGTATCTTATAAAACCATTTTATGAAAAGTTAATGGTATTTGATATGAGTCCTTACAGCGGGCATTTTAATAAAAAGGCACATGATGTGTTTGGAATAATCATTTTATAAAACATTATATAAAAAACTTTTTACTTAATGTTCAGAATAATTTGTTTGACTCAAATTCAGTTTCTGTATTAGACTTATGGTTAAGGTAGTGGACAAGACATAGTACATGGATTGACCTTTGCCTTTGTATTGTTCGTGCAAGTCATTTTAACTAGTTTACACAGCAGGAATCTGACAGAAATGGAAATGAAATAATTTTCTTTCATTATGTGAAGATAAAGGGATTGATCCATAAATAAAATTTATCTCCATTTTATAGCCATAGTATCAGATTAAAATAATATTTGACTTTCTGGACTGAGAATGGCACTCTAATACTATGGAAAAGTGACCAAAACTCCATATTCACTACACATCTCACAGAAATGTGAAAGACTACCATTGTTACAGAACTTGTCATCTAGCAGGGCACATGCCTCATCAGAGTAAAGGGGGATTAGTTGTTAGTTTGTGCAACTGAGATTTAGTCTTTACAGAAAATGCATGTCTGTACTGAAGGATAAACTGTTACCATTTCTTTAGGTAGCAGCATTTTGCCATGTGGACATTTAAAAAGCACTAAGGAACCCAGGGACAGGCCTCTCTGAATCGACTCCATTCTATTTTATTTATGAAAGTTTTCACTTTCAGTAAATGCCTGCTTATTTGTTACACACAAACTGATCTATTTGTGATTAATCAACAAGTTTTTAAATTACACAATAAATTTTAAATTTAAATTTTAAATTACAACATAAAATCTAAATTTTAAATTACACAATTAAAAAAAAAAACCAAAACAGATATTTGAACACTTTCCATTAACTTTTTTGATGTGCATTGCTTCCAACATCAGCGGAGATTTAAGTTTTCTGTCACTGTGCAGAGAAGTGGTTCACATAGGGGGTTTCCATTACCACACAGATGTTCCTTGTATTTCTTTGCCACAGACCAGAGATAACTGATGTAATGCTAAACCAGAAGCTGTGGAGTTGTACATATGTGCATGGGCAGCTTCTAGCTCTCCTCCCTGTGCAGTGCTGCACTGAGACAGCTGTACTACTGAGATTCCAGTTGTCATCTCTGCATAAATGGTGCTCTGTTTGCACACCAGCCCCTCTAGAGCTAGCTCAGGGTTTTCTATCACACCTTTGTTTTGCAAGCTGCAGTTGTACCTAAGCAGTTTTATAAAATCATAGAATCATTTAGGTTGGAAAAGACCTTTAGTATTGTCAAGTCCAGCTGTTAACCTAGCGCTGCCAAGTCCAAATCCACCTCTAAACCACATGACTAAGCACCACATCTACACATCTTTTGAATATCTCCGGAGATGGTTGCTCAACCACCTCCCTGGGCAGCCTGTTTCAGTGCTTAGCAACCCTTTCAGTGAAGAACTTTTTCATAACATCAATCTAAATCTCCTCTGGCACAGCTTGAAGCCATTTCTTCTCATCCTATCACCTGTTACTTGGGAGGAGAGACTGACACCCACATCGCTACAACCTCCTCTGATTTGACTAAGCCATACTTAACTAGTGAAATTTGATTGTCCTGGCAATGAAAATGAAAGTTATCAATGGTGTAATAAGTGTTGAGCACATAAACATTTTTCCCGAGACTGGTGGCCTATTATTCTAAAAATCAGTCTTCCACCATGGCAGAGAGGCACTTGTGCTATAGCACATTTCACCCCTTCTGCATTCCAATCCAAATTCAAATTCATTCTAAACTAGTTTAACTGGCAACACTAGAAATCTTTGTGGAATGACAGAAATGAACCTCTATCTCCTGAATGCCAGGCTACCATCCAGATCACTAGTTCATCCAATCCAGGATCTGTCCCAAGATATTTAGGTGAGACTCTTGATGAAGACAAGCTCTACCTCACGCCCTTGTTTCTTTTTTCCCTTTTCTCTGGTTCAAAGAAGGGTAATTCCCATCAAAGATTCTTCCTAGAAATTTTCACATGAAAATTTCCATACCATGCAAGAAGAGAGATGAATGTCATGGCATTTCAGTTAGAGACTCCATTTTATTGAGAAGATATTTTGTGCATTTCAATATTTTTTCTTCAAATGATTCCTAAAGTAATTGAAAGAAAACTGGATTCTGACTCTGAAAAGAATGTCGATGAGGATGAAGGTGATCTTCAGAATACAGCTTTTTAGATTTGCCATTTAGTAAATTGAACATGTGTCTTCTGAAAGTAGGTTATTTTACCTACTTGTGCAAGCATTTTTAAATGAAAATGAGAATGCACCATCTTACAACCTTATATCTTTTATCTGTAGAATTGAAATAAGACTTCTACCCAAAGAAGGTAGAAAACATGATGGTGTGTTTGCATTAGTGTCTTTCATGACTTTGGAAAATTATTGCCAAGTTCTTGAGAGAAAGTAACTTCTTCAGTAAATACAACTCTCTGTCTATATTTTTTTAAGACATATTTTTAAAGCTATGGGTAAACTGTCATTAAAATTTTGCCAGTCTGTAAAATAAAATACCTTGTAATTATTTTTGATGATCAGTTATGCTTCACAGGTCTTGTTAATGTAATCGATTTACAGTGAAGAATAAAACCACATAGTTTATTTGATGAAAGGCATCTGATCATCTTCAAATATATTTTGAAAGACCTGGAGTTTTGATTTTCAATCTTGCACAAATCACTATATTCCTTCTCAACTGTGCCTTTAACATAGATGTACAATAATGTGACAGATGATGCCTCTGTCTTCCATAGCTTCAGAATTCACTGCAGTGTAGGGTAAAATGCAACTTCACAGTGGAGGGAAGAGATATTCTCAGGCTGTTTTTCTATTACAAAATACATTCTCACCAATTTGTCTGCCATTTTGTGTTTCCTTCTCAGAGGGGGTGAATGTTTCCCGTTAACAGACTAGGGTGTGAATTACTGCTTTAGCTTTTGAAATGTGCAGTTTGGGAATGGAATTTATTCTGCCGGAGAAGTGGATACCCAGTACCTTAATGAGGATGGTATCAGCAGGTCCCTGTGCAGTCCCCAAAGAAACCCAAAGCCCTGATATAATTTAGCAAAGTGCACATATATCTACACAGTTTGTCAGTCTAATAGGAAAAGAATGTCTTTTAATAAGTTACTTTTTCACAAGGAAGAGGTTGAAAAACTATTTCTGTATATTGGCAACTTATAGGCTGTAAGAATGCCAGCGTGTTTCCTGACAGTGGCAGGATGTGTAACAAAACCAAGTCTAACAAAAATGCAAATATTTATTTTTTTCTTTTTCCAGTGGCTGGGAAACAAGCCTGGAAAGTGTTAGAGAATGGCTCATACTTCTTTTTGAAGAATGTTTTGTGAGGTCTTGCAGTGCAATCTGCACCAGATAACACTGATCCTTAGGGATTCCCCATACATTTTACACATATAAGAAAGGTATTAACATCTCCATGACACAGCAAAGTATTAAGCATTAAGAGTGTTTCATGTGAAAAATATTGGAATCATAATCTTTTAAAATGTAAGTGCTCCTCAAACACTGCTTTTAAAAAACAAGTCAATCTTTTTAAAAAAACATCATTCAATTCTGTGTTTGAATGAAATCTGAAAATACCTCTTAGCATTTTGAAAAGGGTCAAAGTTCTTGAGTATATGTTTGTTTTCAAGTTGCAATTCCCTTAATAATATAAATAACATATAATATTAATAATATATTTTAATTAATAAAAATCAAGTAATCATTAAAAGTTATAGTAGGTTTTACAATTATTTGATGTGAAAGTGTGCTTTCTTTATCTGTGGTTAATTTTACCAGGAAAGTGAAAATCTGAGGATTCTTTAAAGATAGGTACTACTACTATTTCATCTGGAAAAAGAGATTTAAGATCACTTATATATTTATTTCAACATTTCGGTTACTTTATGCTATGTTGTCATTATCCCTTTGACTTAAGTATCATGCAAAAACAAATCTATTTTGAAAAAAAAATCTGAAATAAAGTGGGTAAAAAAAATAACAGAAAAGCTTGTAACCCCTACATAAGCATGTCAAAAACAACAGTTCATACTGTTGTCCTATTTTTTTTTTACTTTTTTTTTTTTTTTTACCTAATCTATGTGGGTTGTCTGGTAAGTTTGCCCATAATGGACTTTGAATTTGTGACTAATTTCCAAATTCTATTGTTTTTTAAGTACAAAGTTTGTTTGTTTTGCTCAGTAAAAAGTGGCTTTGTTCAGTCAAAATACATCCAGTCCTGCAGACTATGCACGTTTTTTAAGCATTTCTGCTTAGGATCACCAGACACCATCAGCAGTTCTCCATGAAATCTTTTCATCATGAAATGTGCATTACAAAGTATCCTGTGTGAGCAAAAGTCAGTTTTCATTAGCTGTGTGATTATGGTGAATGACAGCAACAGAAATATTAGTTTGGCCTCAATGCATTTTAAATGATGTTTTAGAAGTGTATTTCCAGAACAATGTTACTGAATTAATTGGGAAACAACTCATACTTCAAGAAGGTCTTGAAAGTTTGCAGATGTGGATCGCTTATATTTCCAATTAAAGTAATAAGGCTCAGTACATAAGGCCTTTGGAAAGAAATTCCAAGATTCCACCAATTTGAAAGGATTACTACAGCATGGAATGTGTTCAGTGTCCTATGTAGTGAATCTTAATGCAGAATTAATTTATGACATATCAGATATGCTTTTCTTCAACTAATAAGATATTGGACTTCTTACCACTTTGCAGCCTATTGGTGCTTTGAACCCAAAGAGAGCAGTTTTCTATGCAGAGCGGTATGAGACATGGGAAGATGATCAGACTCCACCCTATCATTACAATACCCACTACTCTACATCTACTTCTACATTGGCTTGGCTTGTTCGTATTGTAAGTATTTCTGGATCCTGGTTTTCATTAATATCTTTATCTACAGCATATCTTCTGTCACCACTATTTTTGTTTGTTTGTTTGTTTGTTTTGTTATTGAAAGTACCTTTCTATCTAAATCTTGTTCTTCCCTAACTTAAAATATCAGAAATTCTCAAAGCTATACTCTGTACACATTTGTGGTAACCAGGGGGTCATTCCTACCCAATCTCAAATATATTTGGAGACAAAATTGTGGTGGTGGAAGGACATATGTCATGAAGAAAATCCATCTAAAACTCAATCTATCTAGAAAAATGTCTCTAAACAATACAGAAAGCTGATACTACCCATATATTCACTTATTGTTTTCAGCTAGGGACAGATAGGACAATATTAAAGAAAAATCTTTTATAAAAAGCAGATTCAACTGTGTCAAATTGAGAAGGAAATTATAGAACCAGTTTTATATTAAAGCAGTATGAGGTAATATTTTATGCAAATGAACTATGCTTCTCAGTGAATTAATAACTTAGAGTTTTCTGAAAAGTTAAAACGTAGATTCTAACTTCAAACTGATATTTCAGTTTTGGAAACCTCATGCATAAATCTTAACCTCAAAATCAGATCTAGGAAAGGAGGCCAAACCTCAAAGACAGAATGAATCTGAATTCAGTTTACGTATTAGCACAGTGAATTACAAAAAAAGAAGTGTTGATAAGAGACTTCAGATTTCACAGAGAAACCTGGATTATTGAAAAATTGAGTTACTATGTAATTACCAAACTTGAATTACAACTTGCCAATAAAAATCTGTTGCACAAGGTGTATTCTAAGCATGTTTTGCACCGCAACCAAGCAGAGCAGAGCCACACAAAGCTGAACATCTGAGTTTTCACTCATCTCAGCTTCCCTTGGACATATTCTGATTTTCTGCTCAGAAGGGAAGAATTTATGTGTCTACAAGTTCAGGATATGTTTCTTCTTAAACTGTGGGAAACTAAATGTTGATTACACTCCTATGTGGGGTGATCACTGTACTCCTTTAAATGTTGCTAAATTATTCATGTACTGTGAATACATTTTATGTTCACATGTGCTTCTTTGTTGCCTTAAAGTATATTAAAAACAGTGGTTTTATTTTCATGTTTATCTATTAATTTTGGCTGCTATTCAACAAAAGATCTCTTGCTAGTTGGCAAATTCTTAGGTCTGAAAGTCTGCTTACAGGCTGGATGTACAACACACCAAGGAGTATTAATTTCCTGTATTAGGCTAATGCTGTGTCATTTTTACTACTGTTGTTTATGTAGTACCGTAGGTGTTCTTGCTCTTTCTCTTCTGCCCTAAAAGAGCGAGAAGAACAAGGTCTCTGCCTTGATGGCCTTGCAATATAGACCTGACAAATTACATTTGTTAGAACAAATATACATGAGAATGAAAAGAAGAACAGTGAAAGCAGTGCTTCCCAAGGAAGAGATTGCTGGTGGCAAGAAGGTGAAAACCACAAAGGGAGAATTTGAATACATGGGCACGCCTAGATCGGTATTTTAAAGATTATTTAAATAGGAGTGACTAGCAAGAAAAGCAATCACAGAAGTTTGAGGGAAAATATAAAGCTCAGAAAAGGGGAAAAAGAAATAAGATTATAAGGCCTCATATGGAAACCCAAAATAAAGATTTGAAAATAAATGTGTATACACACAGGAAAATATAATACTTTTGGGGATTATAAAGTCATACTAATCCTTAGAAAGATATTTTTGGCTACAAAATAAAGGATGAAAAATCCTAAGGGAGAAGATTATGCCAATGAAATTGATAGATAAGGGCAAATTAGATTTCTGGAAGTTAAAGTAGGATTTCTTGCTCGTGAATTTTTTGAGATAGTGTTTTGGTATGAGTTTGTGAAGAAGACGATAAGAACATTTTATAGAAGGTAAATTACAGTCTAGTCCAGGACGAAGAAGGTGACAATAAGAGATGCAGTGATTCAGATAGAACAATGCTTTCAGTGTTTTAAGAGATTGGAGAAGATACATGGGAAGAGATGTGTTACAGTAGAGCTTTTGGTAGAAAGGGACAAGTGAAAGAGGGGAATAGAAAGCAAAATCATGGGAGAAGACCAAAGAGTAAGAGAAAAGAGAAAGAAAAAAGAGAGAAATTAAGAGAAAACAAACAAGCAAATGTGCAAACAAACCAACCAAAACCTATGACATAAAGTATACTGGGAATGAGATAGTCTAGACAGAAGCAGAACAAAACAGTATAGAGCAATGGGGACCTAGGGGGAAAAACTACGTGCATAGACCTTTGTATTGGAGGAAACAGTAGTTTCAGTAGGAAAGGAAGTTTCATCCACCCTGAAGTATGTATGTATGTGTATATAGAGTTGTGTAATTGCCACAAAACCTTTACGTTTTTTTTTTGAATCTTGCTTTTTGGCTTTGACAGATGCAATCTGGTTCCTGTCAGTTCTCTTCAAAACACTGCTTGTAATATCATATTTCTGAGTCACTTCTGTGATAATGTGCTCCCTACTGCTTTATATTTCCCTCTGTTGCTTTTCTTTATCTGACAAATCAGGCTACTTTTATAACAGACCCTTTACGCCTTAGCCTCAGTTTTGTCCTGTTTAATAGATTTTTGTATCAATCTCTGTCTCTGTTTTGTCATTAATAAATTTTTCACTGGTAGTACAGTTTTCTCTTGAGTTCCTTTGTCTACTAAGAGCATTCAGTAAAAACCCATCTTTAAAAGTGACATTTTACATTAGGTTTTCAAAAATACAACAGTGACTTAGCATAGAATACGTTGAAGTTACTGATAATTACAACAAATATAATTATTTTTTTTCTTCTACTTTTCATTGTGCTTAATAGAACACAGTGCAATCCTTAGCTGAAGCTGGGAGCTACTAGTGCACCTGAATAGCTTCTGTTTGTATTTTCTGTGAGCTGGTTGTGCAAGTCTAGGTATACTCCATTCTCTACTGTAAGAATGCTAGGAGAAAAATGAAGGCAGTTTAAGGATAAGAAATGGTTCAGATTCACCAGGCTGCATATCAGATTGGCAATAGTAATTTCTGAGGGTTACACAGATGACCTCGAAACTCTGCCAAACCAAGGTAATGCCTGCACCCTCTTTCTGTGCATCACCTCCCCCATACATATGGGCATACCCACAATCCTATGTGAATTGAAATTATAATTCTTAATTTTCCTCTACATGTTTATTTAAACAAATCTATTTTACATTTTGGAGTACTACATCATGCTAGAATTCTGAAAGTTCAAGAAACAATCCTCTAACTAGCTTCATAAGAAACGAACTGTGACACAGTCTAGAAATATTTAATTCTATATTTACAAAGGAATCCCACATGATCTCCAGAAACATTAGGTTTATATCCAAAATCCACTGTTTCTTGAAAGTGATCAATGACACAGAGTCCAGCTGGCAATCTGTAGCTAGTGGTATTCCCCAGGGGTCAGTACTGCGTCTGGTCTTATTCAAAATCTTCACGAATGACCTGTATGAAGGGACAGGGTATACCCTCAGCGTCTGTGATGAATCTGTGAGAAGAGGCTGATACACTCGAAGGCTGTGCTGCCATACAGAGAGATCGGGACAGACTGGAGAGCTGGTTAAAGGGGAATGAAATGAAGTTCAACAAGGGCAAGTGTAGAGTCCCACATTTGGAAAGGAATAATACCATATGCCAGTACAGGTTAGGGGTTGACCTACTGGAAAGCAGCTCAATGAACAAAGACCTTGGAGTCCTGGTGGAAAATGTTATCCATGGGACAGCAATGTGCCCTTGTGGCCAAGGCCACTGGTTTCCTGGGGTGCATAAAGAAGAGTGTGGCCAGCAGGTTGAGGGAGGTTCTCCTTCCCCTCTACTCTGCCCTAGTGAGACCATTTCTGGAGTACTGTGTCTAGTTCTGGTCTCCCCAGTTCAAGAGGGACAGGGAAATACTAGAGAGAATCCAACAGAGAGCTACAAGGATGATGAAGGGACTGGAACATTTCTCTTATGAGGAAAGGCTGAGAGACCTGAGCCTGTTTAGTCTGGAGAAAAGAAGTCTGAGAGGGGATCTTATTAAAGTTTACAAACATCTGAAGGGTGGTTGTCAAGTAGAAAGGGACCAGTCTCTTTTCAGTGGTGCCCTGTGATAGTGTGAGAGGTAATTGTCACAAACTGGAACATGGAATGTTCCACCTCAGTGTGAGGAAAAACTTCTTTACTGTGAGGGTGATGGATCCTGGAACAGGCTACCCAGAGAGGTTGTGGAGTCTCCTACTCTGGAGAATTTCAAAACCTGCCTGGACATGTTCCTGTGTGACCTGCCCTAGGTGATTCTCCTCTGGCAGGGGTGTTGGACTCGATCTCCAGAGGTCCCTTCCAACCTCTACCATTCTGATTCTATAATTCTATGAGTTTACAATTCTGTGATTCTATGCTTCTATGATCAGCTTTCTTTTTCAGTCGAGGGGCAAATTATAGATAAGTACATTACATAGCTATGTTCAGTAAGGTTAATAATGATGATGAAAACTAGCAGAGAACACCACGAGTTATATAGTACTGCCTTCCCCTCCTTTAAGGTGCTACTGAAATCAGACCACGTTAAACACTTTGGTACATCACACATATCTTTATGTCTAACTCCATAATTCTACTTATTCTGTAGGAGCCAACATCACCCATGAGTTTGCTCCAGCAAAGAGAATAAAAGTTATTTCTAGGAAGAGATGCACTATTGTGTTGAGATAGTTCAATTTTTGTATAAATGAAATTAATTATTCCTAGTTTATGGATAGGTGACCTTACCGCTTGGTTCAAGTGGATTTTTTGTCATGTCCTTTCCATCTGGACCAGTGAATATTTAAGCTGCAGAAGGCAGAAGAGTTCGAACCAAGAATGCTACATTAGAATGCTATATACTGTTTAATGTTCAATCTGAAAAGTAGACAGAAGAAAGAAATCTGGATTGAATCATGTAGGATATCAGTATCAGCATTGTTTTCAGATTTTTAGGTGAAATAGGTCAGAGTTACGGTGCAATTGGATGTCCTCAATAGCTGTTGTTGAAGAAGTTATGTTTGTATGATTGAGTTACATCTTCACTGAAACACAGTATTAGAGAGAATAATTGGTATCTGAGAAGGTTGTAGAGAATAACTGGTTTCCAGTTTCTATTGCAATGACTAAGTACTTGTACAAGGTAGAAGAAATTCTGGATTTATTATGAATCAGGTCTGATTGAAGAAACTGTGTAGAACAATCACATATGTATTGGACAAAAGGTATATGTCACTGACAAAACCCCAAATATTTTTTTTCTCCCCTTACAAATGGCTGAAAAGACATTTTTGTTTGACATAAGATGTCTTAGAATGACACATCCCTTCCTTCTCCCTCCCCTGCTCTCACCATAAATGATTCAGATAGGACTAGGCACTGTTAAAAGGGGATGGAGGAAGAAAAGTGCTGTTGAATGGAAAAATTCCTTCTTCCCACAGCTCATCGTAATCAAGTACCCCATGAATTTCTCTTCTTGTTGGCAGTGAACAAGGCGTGAATTTTATTCAGAATATTAGGAATGAGTGAGATGGGGTTATAACGAAAACATTGTGCAGCTATATAGCTTTCACAGCAGCCAAACCTGTACATGAAATGACAGTAATCAGTATCATAGAATAACAGTATTTAAATGAGTATATTGAATACAGATATGAATTGTGTTTGTATAATATAAGCACTTGACTTTGCAGAGAATAAAAATTACCTTAATATTATGCCAGACGTCTGAGATAAAGCAAGTGAAAGCTCTGAATTTCTGCTAAGGATTAAAAATCCAAAAAGATAGGCACAACAGGTCATAGCAGGATGGCATAATAGGGCACCCTGTAGTGCTCAGCTATTAAAAGTTTAATCCTTGATTATGAATTTTATTACTTTTGTATATTTGTCTCAGATGCTTTAAATAATATTGTCATGGAATTTTGGATTAATATTTTTACATATTTTATTGTAATTATATAGTTTTTCTGGTTTCTGATTTATTTTTTTTTTAAATCCATCAACTGCTTCTGATTTCAGAACCTCAGCAGTGACCCACAGTATTCTCCACAATGACATTCAGAACAAATCACATCTATCTTATAAAGAAAAAAAATAATAGATAGGGGTTGGTAGAAGACAGAATGATTTGTGCTCAGATCAACAACGTATGAAGTTTTTCAGTATGGGTAAGCTAGAAAAATAGCATAATTTGCAAAAATTGATATTGCAAATATAGAGAGATTTGAGGGGAAGAATTCAGTTAAAACCAAAATATTTCTAGTGTTAAAAGAATTTGCATAAATTTAATGTTAAATTATAATATTAATAGTATTTTAGGATAAAAATATCTAATCCAATTACTGTCTATATTGTTTTCCATTTGCTAGATCTGGGTCTGAATCATACATTTTACATTTTCACTACATGGAGCACTGTAAAGTCTAGACACATAAAAACTTAATTTCTTTCTGTACTTCAGTTCATGGTGATACTTTTATGCTGCTCACTAAGTTGAGCTACTGTTAAATTTTAATATTCTGTTCAAATTATAAACCTCTTCCTTACTTGCCACACACTCTTTCAATATTCATGAGTTCAAACAAAGTCAGTGCGCAATGGGAATTAGGGTCCTCCAACAAGAAATGATACTGTGGTGATTTTGTATTTAATTAAATTATTTTTAATTTAACACATATTAAGATTCTCTGATGGGAATAAATGCAATGATGAAAGTATATTGCTTGGATTGTTACCTATTCTTTTAAATGTATCTTTTTAAAATAAATTAAGGAATGTTTTAAGAGGGGAAAAAAAAAAGGATAAAAAAGGAAAAAAACACCACCATTCAATTAGCACTAGAATGTTTTGCATTATTATAATGAATCTGATTCCATATTTGCACTGACAAACACTGAAAGTTAAGATAACTGTCCCTAGTTAAAACAAAACTAAAAGCAAAATCTTTGTTTTAATATAAACAATTCCCTTAAGCTACTTAAAAGGTACTGGCATACCTTGATAACATTAAGAGACATAGCCCATTCTTTCGCATTTAGAGAGAGAAATTGAGAGGTTTTCACTTTGTTGACATAAAGTAGCCTGTGTTAACTGTTGTGTATGATAGAAAAGATTTATTGGAAAGACACACAGAGTAAAGATTAGAGAAACAGTGGTTTCTGGAAGTTTTAATTCCCTCTTTTATTTTCCTCCTCATTTTGGATTCTTTCACTACCTTTGCATCCCCGTTTTCCTTATTTATATTTTAATTGCTCTTAAATGCTGTGGAAAATAAATTACTTAAATCCTTTTCAGTCTTGGGTAAACACATCTATAATGTGTCATAATTCCCTCAAAATTTCTTTACTAATGGGGAAGCTCTCTGTTCAAAAGTTTCAGAAAAGGAACCAGAGGATGAAGTTCAAGTAGTAAATAGATAATATTGTAATAATAGATAGATAGACAGATATATTGATAGATAGATAGATAATATTGCATTATCATCTGCTGATTATGAACTGCTTTAAGTAACCAAATTTCCAAATGATCAGGGCATGCAAGAAAATTAATTTGGGTATGAATTTAATGGAAAAAACCCACTTTTTCAAGCATTCCCCATCAGACTCCAGCAAAGGGGAAGAAATAGATGGCTTGCCATCTTACAAGGGGTGAACAAAGCATGGCAATAAAAATAACACAGAGGCTGCTTATGATAGTTGCAGTGAAGTAGGCAGCCATTTTGAGCTGGTTTGCCACTGACAGGTAATTAGTCTTAATGGAAGACTGAATATATAACAAAACACCCTTTTCTGCTAGACCTCAAGATTTGTGTGGCAAAATGTGTTAAGTGCCAATAAATGTACTAATATATATTAAGTACAGATGTAACTATGAGGTGCCTTTACGAAGTACTTTGATCAGTGAAAGTAATTTGGATCTGCTGCATATCTTCTATTTTCTTAATCTATCTTCATTTCATTGACTGCAGGAACCCTTTACAACCTTCTTTCTAAATGCAAATGATGGCAAGTTTGACCACCCAGATCGAACCTTCTCTTCAGTAGCCAGGTCTTGGAGGAACAGCCAAAGAGATACCTCAGATGTGAAGGTAACATATACATGACAAAAACTGAAAAATTTGCATTTTTGCTTATGGTATTTTGTTTTATATAGGGATAAAGAGGATTTTATTTATCATATCTTCATATTCACTACTCTAGGTATAGTTTAAGTGAAAGGTAGATATTACTAAAGATTTCTGCTCTACCAGAAACAATCAAAGATTCTTTGAAGTTGAGTGGACAAAAGGTGTTTTGGTTTTCGAGAAAAACAACCTAACTGATCTAATTTAGATCAGATAATCAGGAGATGGAGAAAAGCCCAATAAATTGTTCTTTCCCGCTGTTAACTCAATATTTGGCCCACTCCATAAAACACAGCAGGAATTGGATTTGACCTTAAAGTGTCATATTGTTATAGCTTGCCTAGCTCTGGGTTTGCATTGCCTGGGGCAATTAATAAAGCATTAATGACAAGACCCATTTAAAATGTTGGCTTTTCTGTACAGCTTTAGCTTTTACTTGAATGTGCCTGGGGATATTATGCAACAATACACATTAGATTAAAACAACTTCTACACGATACACAGAAACAGCCGGAGAGCAGGGTGATTTTACTGTTGTTATTTCTTACTGATTGTTACATACAAAGGGTTATTGTTCCTGTACACAGGACCTTATCAGAAAGAAACAAAAATCTATTAATATTTTTAATAATATAATTTCTCAGTTCTCATTTTCTATATAAGAAAGTAGGCAAAAGCTGCAATATATCATAAATTGCTCTTAAAAAAAATAAATTAATTTTAAAGTGAATGTATCTCTCTTCTATTTTGAAACTGCCCCTCATATAAGGAAATGCTAAAAGTCAAGGTCATATTTCCATTATACTTTTTACTTAATTTGACAATGAAGAAGACCTAAATTTTTTGATTTATTATTATTCCAGAGCTCCTGTTTGCATAAATATTACATCAGTCTCAGAAGTGTATTTGGACAAACCATGTTGTTATTCAGTTATTAGTTAGAATAACAAATTGTAAATTGTATGGCCATTTGAACATACAGGAGAAAATGCTTTTAAAGAAAAGTAATGAACCTAAACCTCTTACAACCCATTCCATATTTATTTATGCTCCTCTGGAAGTCAATATTAATTTAAGTACTGTCACTATTACCTTTATAATAAAAGCAAAGGCAATGTTAGAACTCGGAAGGAATTTGAGTTAATATCTATTATATTTGAAATGCAGCCATTTCTTGAAATTTAAAGTGCTGACATTTTGATTTTTCCCTTTCAATGAAATCTAATTTTCTTGGAATTCCACCAGAATATCTGGGAAAATGGCTTCCTAGGAGTGGAGCTGAAACAAAAGATAAGAGCCTTAAACTGAGGAATAAGGGAAGACAGTTGGAAGTGACTGTAATCTACTTGTCTGCCTTTAGTATGCACAGGAGGAGGGCAGTTAAGTACATGAAGACATTGCAAGAGATAAAGGAATATCAGTGGACAGATGGAGGGATGGGTGTTCAGCAAGGATGTATGATCACCGATTGTTCCTAAACTAGCCACTGAATGAGTTATTAGTAAAACAAAGAACCAAAATGTTTGTATGAAAATACCAGGACTCTTGTGAACCAAGTAGGATAATTTAAACTGCTGCCAGCTATTGCAAAGATATGAGAATTATAGAGGGATGACACTTGCATTACAAAATGCATGTGTATTAAAATCCCCAAGTTGTTAAAATAAAACAAGTATTAAAAAAGCTTCTCAACCTAGATACCTTGAGAAAAGGAAGGCAAAAGGTGAAGCTGTAGTGTAGCTATGTAGTTTAATGTTATCGAATTTTAAAAAGGGAGCTGGGGATAACCCAGACAAAATAGTAACATTTAAGGGTCAGAGTTGCACTGGGAGAAAGACTCTAAAATAATGTATTCTTGACTACATTTGGGAGTCTGCCATAAAGTCCTAGACTCAGATTTAGATATATATATTTTTCTGTGATGCTGTTAGAAAGAGAAATACTACTTGGAGCTAAGTCATTCCAGAAAAATCTAATATGGGAAGCACAGATGAGGGATGTCAGCCAATAAATGTTTTCTCTAGATAATTCCTGACCTGTCTGTTCAGGGATACTTCAGGGATTAAAGATGCTGTTTAATTTTTTTTTTTTTTTTTTTTTTTTGTTAATTAATGAAGATACAGGCAAGGAGCATTTAGAAATTAACCTTGAATTGATTTATTATGAGTTGATTCAGCTTAAGTTAAAGAGAAGTAGATTCAAAAATAAACTGAATCTTTAAGAGATGCTAAAACAAATAGAAAAGTTTATAAGCTATCTAAATAAAAAAGAAAATTTAAAAAAAAATGGTAGAAATGAGAATTTAAAATGTATTTAATATCAGCATCTAATTCATTGCATCATCAGTTTAATTTATTAAATATTAGTACAAAACTACTACTGGAATATGTCTACTAAAGTACACTTCTGTAGCCTAAGCAATATATGTTAATGCATTTTTGTGTTCAGTTTAAGAAGGAAATTTGAAGATTAGCAGGCTGGCAGAAACCTATAGACACCAAGGCTATATCATTAGCATTGAACAACTGGAATATCTCACGGCATCTGAATTCCATCTGAAGCAGTCTGATTAGTCATTCATTTGTTTCAGAGCTCTTATGTTTTTGGGGAACACAACTGTGGTTTGGTTTTTTTCTCTTATTCAAGTTTTAGTATGTATTTGTGCTGGATAAAGCAAATTCTTAGTGCTTTCTTACTGGGAACTAGCTAGTGGAAGTATATACCCAGACTGGAGGGAGTCATTAAGAAAAGCAGCAAATGTGTTTAAGGAGTTGTATACAGGAAGAAAAATGTGTGTATGTGTGGAGTAATTCATGTCTAAAAGTGAAGACTTGGTAACATAAATACTACGAAATACACACACATATGAACTGGAGAAGAGTTGTTTGTCAGGAAATAAAGAGTTAAGTCTCAGAGGACAGGGACCAGAGTTGGAAAATGCTTACTTAACCAACAGCGTATGAAAAGTTTAAGTGAAACTGAGTATTCTTTGAATTTAAATATCCTCACAAGAGAATGTAGTAAAACACATATTTCTTGAGCTTCTTGGAAACAGACTGGCAAAGCTCTGGAAAAGCATCAGGGACAATCATGAATTGGCAAGAGGATGTGCTAGTTGACCCTATAGGCCCTTACCGTTTGTAGGGTCTGTGTTTCTTAGCAATAAATCAAGACTGAGTATAGCAGCTAATTGTTGCTGTTGTTTTGTTGCTTAAGATCTTAATGAACTGCATTTCTCAATGCCATGACATCAGGGCCAATTTTTCCCCGAGGCCTTGGAGTTCATTCTGCAAAAGGATGGGAGGGAAACTGAACTATCATTAATACTACAAATACCCCATTTCTTTGAATTAATTGTGCTACTGCTTGGAATGCCTTAGAGGATTTTAAAGCATTTTAATCAAGTTTCAAGACTGGAAAAGCCGTGAAGTTTGGGGAGCCACCAAAAAACACCCGCAAAATCTCTACCCATTTTGTCTACTCTCCTAAGAGCAGCAACCACTGTCTTGCACAACAAAAGACCTTCAGCTCTGGGAATATGAAGCATCCAAAAATTCATGTTCATTAGAAGATGGCAATTTCTAATATTTTTCTATCATTCCTGTAAGAAAGTAGATAATGTGCAAAAGGGAAAATGTGTAGAGGTTGCGTATGAGTACAAAATCTTCCAGTATGTTTGCTGTCAAAGTGTCTTGCATATTTGTGTAGCTTCTTCTGGCTTCATATACAATTATAAATAGGGGTCTTTGGCAGTGTGGATTCCCATGGGATATACACACTGTAAATTGTTTTCTCACCCTAAAGATTTTTTGAGTCTTTATAAAGAATATTAGGTGCATGGAATGCAAATATCCATCAAAGTAGCAAATTTTGAAAACTGTTAAGAATATCAAGTGTTCATGTATTCCTTAACATACATTTGAAATTCATCTGAGCTACTTTATGTACATTTAATCTCTCATCTGACTGATCTCATTAATTGCTGTGGCACAGATTATGAAATAATTTAAAAACAGCATGTGTAATGAATTAATCTCATATTCCTCAAAGCTGTGTATTGCAAGATAGCCAAAATTTTTGATTTCAGGTACTGTATTAAATAATGATATGAATAACCTTAATTCTTAGCAAGGTCTAATTAAAAAAAATCCTTTTAAAATTAGCTTTTTTTTTTTAAGGTAAAATCTGTATTATGATTTTTTTTATAAGTTATTGCTTAAGAAGGAGGAATATGAAGTGCTTTATTCTTAGGTTCTTAAGTCTGTTATGAAGTTTTAAGCAGTAAATTGAGATTTTGAAGCAATGCAGACACTTCCACAACAGTGTTTGCTTTCAGAGCCTCCATTCAGCTTTAAAAGAAACATCCAAACCACTTTTAAGAAGCTCTGAATTAAAACTAAAAAAAACCCAGCAACCTGACATTTGCTGACTATGGGTCAGTCTCCTTTTTTCACACACACATATCCTCCCTGACATTCTCTCTTGTTTCTCCCTTTCCCCTCCCTCCTTCTCTCTCTTCCTTTGCATAGGTGTAATCTTCTCTGAAACTAAATCGTCTCACACTGAGCTGATAAAAACCAGTCTGAATAACAAGCCATAATTGCTATATCTTGAACTGTGAGAAAAGGTACACCACCTTTGAAAAATGTGGTGTATGATAGTTTATTGCTCAGTGGACAATTAAAGATCTTATTTTATTTTTCATTTGTTAAGAATTTTATTCTTTACATTTGCACTGTTTTGGTTCATTTTCAAAGAAACCTGTTCACCTCCAGTGGATGAAGCAGAATTATGGTGTGTGCTATGTTAGACTGGTAACACATGAGGGGGAACCTGGATAACAGAGTTTATTTTATTGTGTCTCCCTTTATCAACATCGACCTTCTCTTGAGATAATCAGTACAAGCTGGAGAAAGAATGAATGTTCACAGAGTGACCTTTGAGGAAGCAAGTCACCCGGAAATGACCATAACTTGGCCAGTCAGCTTTCACATTTTTACCTTTCCACCTCCCCCTCTTCCAGTTTTTGGTAACATTGACTTCCCCAGAAACCTCCTGTTCAGGAGCTAATCTTTCATAATGCCTCTCAAACTTGTTATATTACTGTTTGAATAGTGTGTTTAGAAGTTTGAAAGGTACCCCTGACAAAATGTCATTAAGGTGCCTTAGTGTGAATTAACATGGTTAATGGAGGTCCTCATGACTGACTCATTGACCCAGTACTAGGCCTTTGTGGAATTAATGGATGCCAGGGGATCAACTTTTTAGGAGAAAAAGAAAGAAAGAAAAAGAAATGGCAGCTTTAAAACCTTGAAGTGAATTATATTAGAAAAGTGAAAACGTCTGGGTTGGATTTTATTTCATTGTGAGGCCATAAAATGGTATACCCTTCACAAAACATATTAAACAGAAACGTCAGATTTGATGCAAGTGGTATACAATTATGATAGTGTTAATAGTAGTCCTCTATCACCCCAAGACATATTTTTAAAGTTTAATTTCTCAGCGACTCGGATTTGTCACAGGCTTGTAAATTAGAAAATGCATTTGGGGATGTTTCCTTATATAAAGACACAAGGCATATAATACTGTTAACTATACCTTGGGGTTTTAGTATAGCTATTAAAATAAACTAGAGATCACATTTACAGACAAGAAATGTCTGTTATAATATTCATTTTACCTTTTTTTACACCCCTCAGTAGCTTTACTGCATCGTTCCTCATCTGAGAAGAGCCAAGCTTCTAGGGCAGTTTGAAAGGTAGCTGACTATTAAATGATAGAAAGCTAACCGGTCTTATTAGAAGTGTGAATGAAAGGGGAGCAGAGGAGGTTACCAGCTTGTGAAATGTCAAGGACAACTAGACAGAAATTACTGCAAATAGATTTAGATCACTAGAATCCCTATTTTTATTAACTCTTTGAACTCTGGATATTTATTGTGGTAAGAAATTACCCATGACAGGTTATGTAGTCAGAAAGATTTATTTAGAACCTTTGATATGTTTTGGCAAGAGCAAAGAAACCAATAAAATTTACTAAATTCTATCAGTTAATTCAAATTATATATCAGCTGAATGGCATACTATAATAGTATGTATCTAAAATGCTTAATAGGTCTGTGAATACTTTTTAAATTCCAGGATTTTAAAAAATATTGGTCTTTGTGACTTTTTTTTCATTGCATTCCATCATTTTATGCCTGAAACTGCTGTAACTTCTAGGGAAGCTTTTTTATGTTGTTATTTTTGATGTTTCCTTTCTGTCTTGATTTACACTGGCTGACTCAATGTTTGTAGTGTAGCAGAAAATACTTTGAGATTTGTCTTTCATGGACATTTGTAGCTTGAAACATAAACTTCTCAAAATCACGGTAGTTCAAACAAGCGTGTCTTTGCATAAACCTGCCATTGCCTTGACCTTTTACCACTACTGCCGCTGAAGGTGCAACAGGAGTTATAAGGATTCACTTATCATCTGTCAAGTGGAAAGCATTGGGAGACAGAAGGTCCTCTGTGTCCCATACCCTGGTGTAAATACCACCCCTGAGACATATTTTTCCCCTGATAATTTCTGAGTCTCCTTGTCCCTGTCTCCAGGGTGAATTTGACACTGACTCTTCTAAAGTAGGAAGCTGGTGATTTGTAAGAAGCCATGTTGTATGGCATAAAATTGAATGAAAAATAGCAGATGCTGTCAGAAAAGTATGCAACCTTAACCTCTGATCTAAAAACCACAGAGGCTGATAAAAACATTTATTTTGGCTTCTGTGTGATGAACACACGACAAAATATAATAAGGCCAAAGTATATAGAGGAGCAAATTAAGTTATGCACTGTTTAGGAATAATTCTACTACTTAATTTGGGGAGGTTAAGTGAACATTTTACACATCTGTAACTAAACCTTAAGTAATGTAACAATACAGAAGGTAAAATCATTGTCCTTCATTTGGACATTTAGGTGCTGAATGGCTGTAAAGCTGGTAGGATAATGCTTTCCAAACATGTAATAAACTATGCAAAGCGAAAACAGTAATTTGTTGTCTGTATCTAGGAAGGACTCATAGCTACAACAAGGGAAAATGAGCTTAGAATATGTAATGAATGATTCAGGCCAGGCATTAGTAAAACTTGCTCCTATGAAGAATACTGGTCAATTGATGGAAGGATTGTGGAGTTGCAGTCACTCAAATCTGGGACAACAGGGTAGACACATAGTTGGCAGGAAAGATGGCATAGCTGAACCTCTTGTGAAATGGAGAAATGAGCAAGGTCATCTCTCCAAATGTGACCCTGAAACAGTTTGAGGTAGCTGTTCCCCTTCCTTAACAGGAAAAGCACCAAAAGCACTGTCTCTTCCTAGGCAGAATCTTTATTAGAATATGAACTGGCACAAACCCACTTGTGAAATAAAGAGAATTCCAACTCTGTCTGAGAAAAATGTACATAAATTTTGAAAGTAACTCTAGCTCTTGCTAGTGTAATCCTTTCCTTCATTCTTGTGTTACTTCTTGTCACTTTCAGTGACTTCTTGGTAAAGCAATTCTCTTTGGGCCCCAGTTGTCACCTTGCTGTCTCTGCTGAGGTTCACTCTTCCTTTTCTGAGCAACCTCCCAGGATCTGTCCTTGCTGCCTGCTCTGTAGTTGCTAATCGTCTCTCTCTGCTTCTCCCAGCTTGTGCTTCTCCTAGTGAAGCATGCCCAGGGGCACTGGGGAAGGGGGTGTTCACCTTTCCATCCTCACCTGGCAACTGCCATTGGCATGAGGTAGAAGACACTGCTTCTTCAGTTTTCCACAGAAAAACAGTGAACACATAAAGCCAAACCTTTCTTTCACACTTCCCTAGATTGCATTTTCTGTATTACTGAGTAGCTAAATATACTTCTTGAAGATTTTACCCAATTTTAGCAAGTTCATATGCATGAGATGCCAAAAGTTCTCTAATGGGTCTGTGTTTTAGTATATATTAATTCTTCCACTAGAAATGTGAAGGGCATGGAGTTGTCTAAGCTATTTTTAAGTGTTGTGGTTTCTTAGTCTAGTCAATAGTGGAGACAGCAAAATTGCAAGAGGAATATCAAATGCTACCAAAAAACCCTGAATGGTTAATGCGAAGTATGGAAAATATGTAAGTATCTGGGAAAGGTTGCATGCAACATTGTTCGTGTCTCAATAAAAGGTTCAATTCATAAATAGTACTGAAACAAAATTGTAGGCTGCACTTAAAATAAAATTGAAGAGAATGCTGACACTGTAACACAGTGGGTTTATCGTACTTTTTTTTTAATGCTATATTTAGCTTTGTTACTTTGACTAAAAAGAAAAAAGAAAAGAAAGAAAAAGAAAAAAAGAAGAAGAAAAAAAAAGGGATACTGGGAGATGTGTAACTGAAATGGTTAGGATTCTAGAAAGAGTGCTCTTTGAAGAGGATTTAGAAGTCTGGCACTGGTTAGTTTCCAGAGCACAGGAGTAAGACAGGTCAAACTAAACATATACAGCACAATAAATCTTATGAAGAAAGTTAATCACGTGCTTTCTCTTTATTTTATTTCTATTTATGTTTTCTGCTATACCAGACAAGGGAACACTAAATTACACTGAAAGCAAATAGCAACAAAGATAAAATTACTAAATGGAAATATCATTAAAAATATTCAGTGACTTAAATCCCTTTATTCAAGATGCCGCTGAAGTTACAAGTTTAATAGAATTCAGTTAAAACATTAGACATATCTCTGGGCAGCACAAATCTTTCAGATATGTTAGATGTAAAAGTTCACAATTTGATCCTAGGACATTTAAAACTGAAAAAAGAAAAAGGAAATTTTAGAGTTAATAAATCTTTGATGGAATCAAAAACTTGCTTGTTATTTGACATTACAGGTTAGCAGACAACTGGATTGTGTAAAAAATGGTAACAATTAAAAACTGGTATGTGTTTTAAGGCTTTTGTACAATCTAGGAAGAATCTTTGCTTGCTTTTTTCCTTTAAAAAAAATTGTTTCATTTGAATATTTGCTTGTAATTTCATTTTGACCAAATAGTATTCTGGCATTTTGAGGTCCTTATTAATTCTTCCTTTCTTTAAGGTAATGCTTTTAGTTTGTCAGTGATTCTTATGGTGCCACATGTTGGATTGTGGCCAGCTCTTAGTCCCAAATTAGTAGTAGTTTGTTGAGTTCTAGAAAGATTAATGTCTAGATTTCTTCAGCTATGAGGATCATTCTTCTTTGGGGTCCATTAGAGAAAACCAAAAGGCTTCCTTAGGAACATGAGAGTTAGTGAATTCTCTTTAGAGGAAAGTGGGAAATTTGCTTTTAGAAATGCTCTTGAGTAAGTTGGAGATATATAATCAAAGTTAAGATTGTCAGTAAAATAATCTTTTTAATCTTAGAGGATATTCAGGGCTGGTTTTAGTTTGGCTTTCCTCTAACTGCTGTTTTACTATTTACTACATGTAATATCTCTAAATTTTTGGGCTTTTAAAAATTACATCTCCTGTCTTAATGAGCTATTCAGGCTCAGGCATGTCTCACTTGGTTACTGTTTTGCACTGGTTAGATACTGATTGGCATTGCATTTTAGTCTAATCTGAATTCAGACTGTTTATAGTATATTAAAATTATGTAAAGGAGCAAGTAAATTGCATCCCTAAATACACTTAACATTGTAACATAAATATTTTCTTTTTTTCTTTTTTCTTTTTTTTAATTAATAAATTTGAAAGGACTCTCTATGCTTTAACTGCTCTGTCCTCTATGGAGTTGCACATCAGATTTAATTAGATAAGTTTGTGTCAGCAGTGATTTTTTTTTTTAATGCTTTGCATGTCTGCAGCCTTTGAAAAGACCACAAAGGAGACTCTGGTTTCAGGTGCTATGTCATCAGTTTTGATCGTGTTACACAACTGAATGCTATAATGCTTTTAACAATATAATTTAGTGAATATAATCCATATCTGGATATTAGAAGAGAGACTGTGAGCCTTTTTGTTATTGCAGTTCAATACTTACTGCTCAAATAATAGACAGGAACGAATGGCAATATTTGCTATGTCAAAACGCATTTTCTATTTATCCCCCTGGAAATAGGGGAAAACTTCACACCCTAACTTATCTATAATTTATTAATACACTGCAGATGATCTTTGCTACTCAGTTATTGATCTATCACAGTTTAAATATCATGTACCTCTGTTTTAAGGACATCTGTTGTACTGACATGTTTCTCTCCATTTATTTTTTAATTTTTCTTACAGTAGAAAAATGCATACACCCTGAATTCTTTTTCCTTATATAGGTAATCAAAACCTTTCATTATGCACTTAAAGAATATAGAGAAAGGAAAATCAAGATAATTTTAAATTAACAACTTCCCCCCCGCCCCCCCTTTTAAGTAGTTTAGTTAAATAGGGATTAAAAAATCCAACATATTTATAGTATTGAAGTCTTAGCATACAGTTAGCATACCTGTTACTCTCAAGAGGTCTCCTTTATTGTTTTTCCAAAGTTATGCTTTTCATAAAAACAGATATGGGAAAAGCAAAGATTGAGTATTTCATTATGGACAAATGTTTGACTGTAAGTACATGAAAACAGATTATAAAAATTCTTAAACAAGTCCATGGAAGCTTAAGCAAAACCAGGAATGCTTTGATGTGTACTACAACAGAGCCTGACTCTGACAGCATCATTTAGCAGCTCTGTATAAATGTAAAATCTCATTGTGTCTTTTTTCCTTGCTAGGAGTTAATTCCGGAGTTTTACTACCTACCAGAGATGTTTGTCAACAGTAACGGCTATAATCTAGGAATCAGGGAAGATGAAGCTGTTGTGAATGATGTTGATCTCCCTCCATGGGCCAAGAAACCTGAAGACTTTGTTCGCATCAACAGGATGGTAAGCTGCACTTTAGTTTAGTTTAAGTAAGGAGTTCTGTGTTTTAACCAGCTAATCTAATGCTTTTTTTTCATCTCTTTAGAACTAGATTTATAGAATAAAATAGAAAGTGAAGAATTTTTGTTCTGTTTTGCTTGACAGAACCCTTTATTTTACAATGGATTTTCCTTCCACGTGCCCAAATCATGGAAAATTAAATTCAGTTATGTGGTCTCTCATGAGAAAGTGTCAGCTCCTTGAGCTGGAGAATACAGAATTGACCAAAAAATTTAGGTCTGTTCCACCTCACCACCTCTATGTAAAAAAAAAAAAAAGTTTAGTACAAATGCTGGAATCTTGCAAAATATATTATATTCCTTTCTCAGCTTAAGCTGTGCATTTCCCATTCATTAGAGGTGAACTGGAAGTGTGAAAATTTAACATACACAAATAACTGCAGTCTCTAAAGAAATTTTGCATAAGAACTACTCTGATGTAAGTCACCAAGAAGTCTGCAGAATTTATGCATAAAAACCATTTATCTATGTTGTCTTTTTTTTGCTTTAATTTGATAGATTTTTTTTTTTTTTTAATTAATGATGGAGTTAATATGTACAGATGCTTCTAGTAATTTTTAGGAAAACAAGGTATATTCTGATGTTTTGACCATCAATAGTTCTATTTATATTTCTGTTCTGGAAATGGATCTTCCTCAAAATGCATATTGCTTGTCTTGCTTATAGGGTCAGGACTCTATACTTTCAATAAGCTGTGGGTTTCCATACATTTGCAGAACTGTTCAGCTTGTGCGTTATTGACTGTGGTGCTTTTGTGGTGGCACTGTAAGTCTATCAGTGTTAGGTTTTTCCTAATCATTTCAGCAATTTAATTTCAAGAACTGTCTGTTAAAAGAAGACTCTTCATCAGGAAATGATAGAAAAAGTAGACACATGAAGTCCAAAGAATAGAAGAATATTATAAAGACAAATCTACTCCTAGTTGTATATAATTTGTAAGCATTCTCCATTTAGAAGAGTAAATGGTTTGACATAATGTACAGCAGTGTCCTAAGGAAATGGTGGCAACTTCATCATTTGAGACGTATGAAATGCACTACACAAAGCATGAGAATTATGTTCCAGGGACTAGTCCTTCACTGACAGGAAGAAGCTGAACATTTTCCTTCTTTTCCTTGTCTGATTTCTCTTATAGTCGCACATATTGTAACATTATTTCTAAAGGTAATTGTCACAGCTGGTGGCAATAAATGCAAGTGCAGTTTTGATAGCAAAGAAGTAGGTGGTCTCAAAGAATCACTGGACTCCCTTTGCATTCTCAAGTGTGGGATGTGCACTCACTCCAGAGTACCATGCACAGAGCAGTGGTTGTGGCTATACCCAAACCGGACCCAAGAGTAAGCACACTAAATTTGACCAAGGGCTTTAGTTTTGACATCCAGAAGAAGAGAAGAGTGATACCATAGTGAAAAAGGACAAAAAAACTATCACCTATTGGGGAATATAATAAGAGATGCATATTAATGACTTCCTTTGGGAAATTTTATAAAGACTGTTCCTTCTTATATCCTAAATTGCATTTTCTTCATCTTTCCACAGTGATTAATAGGAGGGTAAAAGGCACTATGTGATGAGATCACTTGGGAAAAAAAAAAAAAAAAAAAAAACCATAGCGTCTTTAGAATCTTGTGTCTTAATTCTTAGCTTGCAGCATGGCTGCTGTACAGAAACTTGTTCTTTAATATAATTCAACCTAATGAGATTGAGCCAAGTGAAATGTAAATTAGAATTTGGTTTATTATTTCCCTAGTTTTTGGCTAAGAAAAATAGAATGTGGGGAAAGTATTGCATCCATTATTATTCTGTGACTTATATCACAAATTGCCAATTAAAAGCATGGCAGGGGAACAAACCACCTTTCTTTTCATTCCCAAACACGTCTATTCTATTTATGTTCAGCGACTCAAATTAAACAATGCAAGGCAATTTCTTCTTGTAGGTGGCACTGCATAGGATGGAAATCAATACAGAATTTGGCTTTTACTGAGCTTCAACTTCTGTCACAGGCTGTAGCTCTTGTGCGTACACCCAGCATGGCTTAAAAGTACTGACAGCCGTGGAGTTGTGGCAGCTTGAAGTTCAGCACAGCATAGCCTCAGGAGTATTTACCCATTTTCTGGAAGACTTCAGCAGTTTGTGAGCTCTGTGCTGCTGCTATTCACTGCTAACGATGCTCCAAGCAAAAACTAATTCATGTGTCAGATGAAGTCACAGCAGCGACAACTTGCAGAAAGAGGATCTGTTTAAGAGAGCAGTAGAGAAACAAATGGTGATTTCACTTCAAAGCTGTCCTTGTGAAGTTCAGTAACTCACTTGCTTCCAAGATGAGCTAAAATCCAGTGGGATTGTGTATTCACCTCCTTAGTATCATATCTGACTTCTCAGTCATGAACACGTTTTTTTTACTCCCATTTCTCTCTGTTAGCTTAGTACTAGTATTCCTGCACTAAATCTAGGAAAACGGATCAGGGAGAGACTGTTTCCAAGGACACATGAGGAATAGGAATACATGAATTGATTCATCTTTCCCCAGAGAGTGACCCAGGACAGAAGTCCACATTCATGTGGGGTTTGTTAGAAATGCAAAAGGCAGCAGGGAGTTTCTGAACAAGAGTGTAAGTCAGAAAACATTTGCTTTTATCACCTAGACTCACACAGAGCTAACTTGAGTATCTCCACCTTGAACAATATAAACAAACTGTAGTGACTTCAATCACCAGATTTTTTTTTCTGCATTAAAAGAGTATCCTGAGTTAAGACCCCTTTTTTCTGGACATCATTTTCCCTTTATAGCAAGAAGCCATTTTCCATTTTCTTTATGTGAACCACTATTTTAGCTTAAAAGAGACAATAGGGGTTTCGGATACTCCCTCTCTTTCTGCACAGATGGTAGGACCCAGTTCCCACAGATCCACGGACATCCCCCTGTTCCAGGGGATGTTTCTGTGCAATAATAGCATATTACAGTTTACCATAGAGCTCCCCTCTTTTCAAGACATCTTGATAAGGTGTCTTCAGCCCTACAGAGACAGGAGAAGTAGTAGGTAAGATGATTGCCATCCTTGTTTTCTCTCAGGACTATCCTATTTGCCAAGCAGTCAGTTTACAGGTTTAAGCTGTAATACTAACACTAAAATATGAAAGTCTCTTTTTTTGTACATATCAGAAGACATGCAGCTTGAAGTCTATCAAGTTCACAGTGAAGAGCTTCTTTCTTGTGTTCTTATCTAAATCTCCCCTCTTTCAGTTTAAAGCCATTACCCTTTGTCCTGTCACTACATGTGCTTGTAAAAAGTCCCTCCTCATCATTCTTGTAGACCCCCTTGAAATACTGAAAGGCTTCAAGTAGGTCTCCCCAGAGCCTTCTCTTCACCAGGTTGAACAAACCCAACTCTCTCAGCCTGGCCTCACAGCACAGGGGTTCCAGCCCTCGTATCATCTTTCTGGCCTTCTCTGGACTCAGATCAACAGGTCCATGTCCTTCTTATATTGAAGGCCCCAGATCTATCAGTTCTTAAGTAGTTGGATTTTTATCCACAACTTCAAGTGCCATAATCTTGTATCTGTTCCATTCACAGGTAAGAATGCATTTTCTAATTTCAAATCAAGCCTCTCCTCCACAAAAGCAGTATCTCTCCATCATTATCCAGAGAGAGATGAGCCTCACAAGGGCTGAAGAGGCACAAGAAGATTGCTTATACCCTTGAGTTTGTGAAGTAAATTATGTTCAGTAAAATGATTTCTCATCCATCTGTTGCAGAGAGTAATACAGCACAGCAGGAATTTGTTTAAAATTGTGCTTTCTTTGCTCAAACTATTCTGTTTGCTGTCATGCTGCTGTTACCCTTGCAGAAGAGATAGGGGCAGGAGAGCCTTGCTTTTTATAAAATGTGCAAGTTCATATTATTTAATTTTCAGTTTCTGACATATGCATTTGTATTTAGCTATGTTAGTTATAAGTTAGTCTTCACTTCCTTCTTTAAGCCTCTTAACACCACTGCATTTTTGCTGGGGGTCTGCCCCTGAATTTTAGTACTCTTCTCTCCAATATTAATCCCTGCCACCTCGTCTAATCCAGATCCCTATTAGAACTCTAAACTGATGCTGCCCTGTCATGCATGATTGTGCTGTGCTGCTTGTAAATCAAGCTTTCTATGGAACTTTCCTGAGGATGAAACAGAGAAGATCAACACTCTGCAGGTAAAACACAAATAAAGAAGGAAGAAGGAAGGAGGGGCAGGAGCAGCTTTGGCTTTGCAATTTGCACCACCACCCCCCCGCCGTGATTATTTACTTCAAAAGTAAATGGAAGGATTCTGTCTGGTTGAGAGTGTGTTAATTATCTTTATCCATTGATACTCCTTCTAAAACAAAGCTCTTATTTTTTAGGATGACAAACAGTGGGTATCAAACCTTCCACATAATGTCCTTCTGCTCTGGAATCAGTGCTATTTTCTCTATGTATTTCTCATTTTCTCATGTATTTCCATGCTTTCTCTAAGATTATGGTATCATTTAATAAACTTTAAAAGCACTCAGTGAAGGACATTCCTAAGCCATTTTACAAGTGCTTATACACCATACCAATGAAACCATCTTCAGTAAGATGCATGATGGCTCCTTCATAGAACCGTAGTTATTTCTGATAGAAAGCTACATTCCATTAAGGATTTTGCTTTTCCCCAGTATATTGCCCTTGGGTCTCCTGAACTGATTCTTTATTATTGTTTCCATTAGCTTGCCTAATGTTGGAAGTTAGACCTCCTGGGTGGACTGCTTTCCCAGATTGCACACCAAATTATTTTTCAAGATGGGTGTCCATCTGTGAATGGCTCCTTTCAGTTAATTACACTGGTTCATGTTTAACAAAGCGTGGTTAATCTTCTCCACACATCAGTTTCTCTTGTCTACCATTAAGCAGTGTACAGGGAAGCAAGAGCTTGTCAGGCTGATTAGCATTAGAGGAAGAACTTAAAATTGTAATATATTCTGGTTCAGTTCTACAGTCTTGTTGTATTTCCCCCTGGAATAAATCAGAAGTGTACACAGCCGCTTTTGCCCAGATGCTGCCCTTTGTTATTTATTTTGCAATCTGTTTTTCATGATTTTGGCAGAGATAACACGCTATTCTCAGCTGCCTATTTAGGAATCTTTCATGCAAACTCTAACAAGTCTCTGGTGCATTTTTCTTTTGCCCTGCCTCCTTATTGATCCCTCAGCTCTTCCCCTGTTTCAATAGATCATGCTTTTCTGTGTCTGTATTTCCAGAGATGGAATAATGCAGGTAATGCCTGAGGGTTTAAGTATCCCTTTTTCTCTCTTCTCTGCACTTGTTTGTTTAGACCAAAGAACAGCTTGAAAATTAATACATCTGAGAGTCACTACCAGTCTCCAAGACTCAAACCTGACTACTACAATGGAACCAAAGTGAGAATTCAGGCTAGAATTTCAAAGTTGATTTGTCATTGGGCCAAAATACAGCTGTAATCTGTGGAATAGGAGGAAGTGAAGGTAGAGATTTTTCATATTTAGAGCTTTCACCTGCAGGTTCAAAGCCAAGTGCGGTGTGTTGGTGTGCTCTTCTTGCACCAGTGTGAACCAGCAGAGCTTTCACCAGTGCAAAACTGAGGCAGCCATGGGGGAGCCAGGCCCTGTGAAAGTGTGTGCTGTACACAGCAGCTGCCAAGGAGAGCCAAGCACCTCTAGTCTGTTCCGGTCCAACAACAGAAAACTTAATAAGCAGAAAAAAATCCCTATAAAATGTTAACAGGAAAAATAACTGGTTTTGTAAAGCCTGAAGTTTTTACACTGCTTTAAAAACAACATGCACAGGTGTGAAACCCCATTTTTCCCTATGCATTAGTACTGGGTTATATATGTAATAGCTTTCATAACAGCAGTTTATTTCATGCAAAAAACTGTCCTCCTAATGTGATGCCATCAGAACTAATTACTTTTCCATGGGTTCCCATCAATATTTGCAAGTCAGTACTGCTAAATCATTCCTCCCACAAATGGTAATGGGTAAGCAGATCATAAAACACACCAGAGAATCCTTCCTCGAGAGAAAATAAAACTTTGTGAAAGCCAGGATATTTTCTTCTGGCCTGTAGTCAATTATAGTTTTGAGGTGAAAACAGCTGCAGGCTGGGCCACTTTAGGTTTTAGATACTACATTCCTAGAGAATCAATGCATTTCAAGTAACATCCTGCTTCCAGAAGGCAAGACATGGTAAATTCTTGAAAACAGGCCATCACCTTTGAAAATCACCTATCACTGTTGAAAACATATGGCCTTGTTTTTAAACTTCGGAAAAAAAACCACAGAGAAATCTGCCAAGTTCTTTCCCAGAAAGGTTGTTCAAAGACTAATGCACATGGGACTTCATGAGGCACTGGGCAGCCTTTTGCTAGAAACACCTAAAAGCTTCTAAACCTCTAAGGAGTGATGATTCTGTTCCAGTGAGCTTCCCTCAAGCCTATCCTACAGCCCTGTAAGTGCACCCACACATAATGAAAATCTCTTTCCTGACACTTATCTTCTTGGGAAGCAATGAGAGGTGCACTACAGTGAGGAGGCTTTAGGAGCACTGATTTTAAGCAAAGTCTTCAAAGAAAATGGAAGGATGTCATGGTAGGTATAGCAGAGATATCATTGCCTCTTGTTTGGGAGGCTGAAACCTGCTTTGGTATGGTCAGTCACATTATCATAGAATCATAGAATGGTAGAGGTTGGAAGGGACCTCTGGAGTCCATTTAGTCCAACCCCCCTCCCAGCACAGGAACACCCAGGGCAGGCCACACAGGAACAGATCCAGGCAAGTTTTGAAAGTCTCTAGACAATGAGATTCCACAACCTCTCTGGGCAGCCGGTTCCAGTGCTCCATCACCCTCAGAGAAGTTTTTCCTCATATTGAGGTGGAACTTCCTGTGTTTCAGCTTGTGACCATTGCTTCTTGTCCTATCACAGGGCACCACTCCCTAAATTATCTTTGTAGCATTCTGTTGGACTCTCTCTAGTATTTCCCTGTCTCTCTTGAACTGGGGAGACCAGAACTGGACACAATACTCCAGGTATGGTCTCGCTAGTGCAGGGTAGAGGGGGAGGAG
>JANIJG010026094.1:72204-104114 GCA_024611175.1 Megaceryle torquata
GAATATAAAAAATATATATACTTAATAAAACTGAGACATTTCCAAGTCTTTTTCTGTCTTGAGTTTTCTGCTGAAATGTTCAGTAGGATTTTTTTTTTAAGTGTGTTATTAAATATGTTGAATTCTTATTAAATATAAAGTGATCAGATCTTCCTGTAATAAATTTCTTCTATCTTCATAAATATATCTTATTTGTCCCCAGAGATCTGGATGTTCTTGCTAGGTTACTCTCTACTTATGATCTAGTAACTAAACTTAGCCAAAAATTTACTCCATGACTGAATGGGACAACATAATGATACCTGTACAGCTTCTGTAAGTGTCCACCTAAGGGGAATGTCAGGGAAGCACAAGAAGCTGGGTGTGGGTTGTCAGGAGATTAAGGAGAACTGGCCAGCATTCAGCTGTCATTATTGTCTCTCTGCAGAATCAACCCATCTATTAATCAGTGCCTGGGCAGTGTGGATGACTGGAATTCACCCCTCAAAGTAACAAGATGATAAAGACACATCCTTCTGTGCTCAATTTTTATTGTTTTCAGCCTGTAAGTAAAACATTTTTTATTCATATTGGAGGAAAAAAAAAGAGGAGTCCAGCATGTCTATTTTAGAATTTAAAACATTTAATAACTAGGTTGGAAGTAAAAGCATAGAATTCAGTATAAAGTTGCAGTTTTATTTCTCTTTTCTGATAAGACACTATTTCTTCCCTTTGTTCCCTTCTCTCTTGGAATCTCCTGCTTTTGCCTTATTTCCCTCTTCTGCTCTTCATTTCTTAGTGCCTCCTTCTCTCTTCTTTATATGAATCATCTTCTTTTGCCTGATTAGTGCCAGTCTTTTCTATCTTGGAGACATTGTTTCTATAGTTATATTACAGGTATGAAGGCTACAATTGTTCTCAAGTCCTTCCTTTCCTTTCTTAACATGCCATTTGCCTGTTATACTAGGCACAGCCATGCTTATCTTCAGCCTCAGACTTGAAACATACATAAGGAAAGTGAAAACTTCTATAATAAAGTTTTAAAAGACAAACCCAAACAAATTTACACTAGTAGCAAGCAGCCTCTACCCCAGAATAAGAAAATAACAAACTAAGAAAGGAAATACTAATAAAATGCAAGTTAAGCAAACAGAACAAGAAAAGGAAAAATACCTTGAAATAATATCAGATTTTGACCATCTTTGATCCCTCTGTCTCAGTCTGCAGCTTGCAACTTAAACAGTCTTCATGTTTAAAAGCATGATGCATCAAAGGCAAAACTCTCACCTACATGTGTTGACTTGCTTTGTCAATTATCCAAAATGCCAAGAGATTCTCTACTCCACATCTGTCACAACATCTGTGGATCTCATATGGCTTTTTACAATTTCTTTCATAATTTCTGATGCCTAGGTGGTTTCTTCTGAAAAGCTATACCTTGGGAATAAGGCAGCTGTAAGACTTTTTTAATATTTCTTTTGGAATTTACTGGACTGTATTAAAAACTAAGTAAAAAACTAAAAAACCTGCTTTTAACCATAGATATCATAATAAATTAAATATTTTTGAAACTTTTACATTATTGATTACTGTATTATTAACAAAAAACTCATAGCTTACAAAGAAAGAAATATGAGGAATAAAAAAGTCCATCAAATAATTTTATGAAAATAAGCTGAAACCAAGGAGTCTGACATTAGGAATCTCAAATGTAGTAGAATAACAGAACTGATATTTATTAATTCACAGAATATATTTAAACATAGTATTGTGTAAGTAGCCATTTATTTTAGGCACTTCCCAGTCTGGAACATTAATAAGTACAAAACAATCTGCATACTAAATTTTGAAGCTATCTGTATTATATTGCATCAATAGCCCCCAAATTTGTCTGTCTCTTAACACACCGAGCCCTGATCCCCTGGTGGAAACATAGACTAAGTGAACAGGATTATAAGGTTTGGGTTGAGCCTGAAAGTTTTGGGATCTGGAACTTCAGTTCTGCTTGTCATGAAGACTGTAGGTAAACCAGTCTCTTTCTCTCTTATGAAGAAAGGCAGAGAGACCTGGGGCTGTTTAATCTGGAGAAGAGAAGACTGAGAGGGGATCTATTTGGTGTTTATAAATATCTAAAGGGCAGGGGTCAAGAAGATGGGGCAGTCTCTTTTTGGTGCTGGTAGGACAAGGGGGAATGGTCACAAACTGGAACACAGCAAGTTTTATGTGAACATAAGGAAAAACTACCAAGAGGGTTGACTGAGCACTGGAACAGGCTGTCCAGAGAGGCTGTGGAATCTCTGGAGACTTTCAAAATCCACCTGGATGCATTCCCATGTGGCCTGCCCTAGGTGAACCTGTTCTGGCAGGGGGTTTGGACTAGATAATCTCAGAGGTCCCTTCCAGCCCCTATGATTCTGTGATTCTGTGAAACAAGTCATAACCCGCTGAGCTCTCTCAAGAACCTGCAGTGTAAGGATAGACACATCTAATCTTATATTTGGAAGAACAATTTTAATTTAATATGTCTAATATGTTTAATATGTTTAATATGTTTGTTCCTTTAACCTTGAAGTATGGTAGTCACTAGTGTGATGCCTAGGAAGAAAACTGGATTTAGTACTTATGTATTTTGTCACCTAGTCCATGTAAACATTAATTCACTCTTAACAGATATTTCATATGCAATTTTGTTTTCAGAGAAGAACTGAGAAATGGTCCTCATGTATTTCTTTTATATTGTTTGATAGCTGTAAGAGCACGTCAGCAAAATAAAAAGCCAGACCTGCAGCATCCGATAATAAGTCAGAGGTGGTTTCTTTGTAGGGTGGTTGTCATTGTTCCTTGTGATGTGGACACACCATGATGGGATGCATTTGCTATCCCAGAAGGAAGCTCATGCCCTTATCTTCTTTCTTGGAATCTGTGCCTGCCTCTTCACAGCTGTCCCATGCTACCCATGAAGTGCAGTGCCTCCTTCTTTTAAAGACTCTACTAAAGGTGTTTTCTTCCTATGACCTCTTCTACATTACCCCAACACTTGAAAAGTGGCTGAAGTGTACAGTGCTATAACAAGCCTAAAAAGAGATGATTTATGAAGGGAAGGAACAAAAGGGCCTAGTTTTCAAATAACTAATTACTCACACATGGCAAGTGTTCAGGGACTGAGATGCCGAACAAGTGCTGCTGTGATCTGTTGCTCAGAGAAATGCACAAATTTAATTTACAAATGTATGGCAACATACAAAACAATCTGTTGATGACTGTCAGCTGCAGATGACTTAACCTCACTTTACAACTTCCATCCATAATTTTGTAATCTCATGATTTGACAGGACTACAATGGCCAGACATTTCAGGTGCTCAGAAACAGTAAGTAGTGACTTGTGAAAGAGGCAGAATCAGTCATATATCCAGGACCCTATCTGACTCATAAGTGTCCTGTACTCTCTGTCAGTATGTAGTACACACTTTCACAAAGAAGATAACTTTTCCTTGGAATATGGTATTTTCTGACAAAAAAAAAGGAGAAAAGGTAAACCAGAATATTCAGCAGTGATCACAAGAGTGATGCAGAATGTGCTGCCATGTAGTCAGTCCTGAAGAGAAAAAGAAGGAAAATTCAGAGTTACTGAAATGTTCCTTTTCTGCCTGGGTGAGTAGAAAAGAGCAGTAGTTGAATAAGCTTCTTAAAAGATCCTCATATTTGCACATTCTACAAGAAAATGTCTCTGCTGAAAGAAATCATTGGATGTATATGCTTTGTCTTAGTTTGTGGGAGGAAAGAGAACAAAGGGACTTTGTATTTCCAGTGGATCTTAAGACACCAAGAAATCAGAAAATTTGGTCTTGAAACTGAATTGGTTTAGTTAGAATCAGCTACGTCCACACGGTTAGTAGTTCTACAAACCTGAAAACATGTAACTAAAGAACCCATAAACATCCTTTACCCTGCTGTTTTTATTTATCTTGAAACATGTGTAATGATAATAACTATTGTGTCACACATTGTTTTTGAGGGAAGCCCTGGTATAATGTCATTTGTTGGTGTGTGAAAAAATAGCTATTAAGAGTCAAGGCAGAGTAAGAAATAATTATCTCCTGCTATCTTTTAAGTCTTTTCCTGTAGTTTTAGACTAACAATTTTCAGACTTTGTCTTCTGAATTGCACCATTAGGATCAGTTTGTTGTCTGTCTTACTGAATGACCTATTACTTAAACAATTTTACTGTTTTGAACAGAGCAGACTGAAAAAAGCAAATAGACATTAAAACCAACCCTAAATGTTCTTTATATTTATACAAAAGAACTTAAAACCTGAGAACAATTCTTTCAGTTATAAAAGGAATTGTTTTTTCCTATTATTATTTTTTAAAACTCTTCTGTCAACATATTTTGAAAACAAGGCTTTCATATATATATAAAGGAGTCGTCACTTGGTTACAGAACTACGCAAAATCAAAATAATTTAACAAAATGTTTACTGAAAGTATTTCATCATGCTTAGGAGGAAAAGCAGAAGCCAAAACTAGTAATTTTAGTTAAAACCAACAAATGGATGTCCTGTTACAGAAATTTCAGAGACTATTTCTATTAATTTGCCTATTCCTTTCAGTTGCTTTTCTTTTCATAACTGATGCTTATTAGATCCATAATATATTTCCATACTCAGGATTTTATCATCTCACTAAAATGTTTGACTTTTCCAAAAGTTTCATGTTCTGTGTTAAGCTGAAGCTGAGAACTCCTAAAGACCAAACTTACAAAGTATTCATTTTGTTGGGGAAAAAAAGTCAGTATTTTGGCAACTTTGGAGTAGGAAGTCTGACCTGTTTTCCCCACACTGAAGTCTGAATGTCCCTTGACTAGAAGAGAAATGAGTAAGAGAGGCCTCTTCTCTCTGTTTCTGGACAATAATTCCATTCTGAAGTTGTGTCACCTTTATGATGAAAGGTTTGTCAAAACTGACACGAATTTTTGAAAAATTTTTTGTTTCTAACAGTTCTTTTCATAATACAAAGACTATTTTGTTAGACATTCCTAACTATCCCTAGATAGAGCTTTCTACAGTGTGCTGACAGTTGTGGACACCCTAACTAAAACTGAGGAAAAAATTATTTGCCCATTAAACATGGTTTCTTCCTTTATGCTATTACTTTCCTCTAATCAGCAAAATCAAGGTTTACTATCTCAGTTTCAAGGACACCTGGGATCAATGGGAACATATTGTTTTATTACCAGAGAAAACAGGATAGAAGTATGAAAAATTTTGGGGGTGCATTTTTTTTTTTTTTACTTTTTTAACTTTTTTTCTTTCTTTTTCTTTTTTTTTTTTTTCCTTCTCTTTTTCTTCTTTCACCACAACCAATCCATTTGCATCTGGTTCTTGGATTTAGTTATTCACTGAATGTGGCTTGCAACATGAACTGAGGCAAACACAAACATACATGCCCACAGATACAGATGAAGCCTGACTCTGTGGAGCAGTTTATATTCTTACACATTCAAAAGAGGAAAGGCATTCTTCTTAGTTCTTATTTAATTTGATTCTCCCATGTTTCCATCCATCAGAGTATCTTAGCATAAAGTAACAGTACAGGACAATAGTTTTCTTCTTCAGAAGGTAAGTTTTTTGGACAGAGAATCTGGTGGTACTCTTCCTACAGACATGAAATTACCTGAAAAGGGTCCAGAATTTTAAGAATTAGAATAAATTCAAAACCCCCCACTGCAGTGGCATTCATACACTAGTGCCAATAAAGCACTTCCCGGAAATCCATTCCTTCAAAGGAGAACATTTCCTTCCTCTCTGAATGTCTGCCAGACAGAGGCAACCAACAGGGATGTCACCATAGGTATACTACTCATACAGATATGCACTATCAGTTTATAGATCCTCTGCGTTAACAATCACTGCACTCACCAAGCATTTTACACTGTCAGGATGGCACCTGGTGAAAAAAGAATCTCATCTTTTCTATATTAAAACTTCAAAGAAAACACTTGCATGATAAGGGACAAAATGATCACAGCTTTCTCTTTTGTGGAACAATTGTTTCTTGATGCTATTCACCTAAGCAGCTGTTTATTTAGTTAAGAAGGAGATTCTCAGTGGCTTTTAAAATGCCCTTTAAAGTGATCAAGAAGTTATAACAAATAGGTTTACTTTTTAAAGTTATAAAACTTAAACACTGACTTTAACTAAAGTACATCTGTATTCATCATAAATCAACTGAAGCTGAACAAAATTGTTACTTTCTTCAAACAGAGACAACAGCCTAGAGGTGTATTACAATCTAATAAATATAGAAACATATTCAAATAATACACAGTAGGGATTTGTTGAAAGTTTACCAAACCTAAATCTTTACTCAATAGAAAAATCTTGGTTTGGGATGTAAAAGGAAAAATGACTGATACCAATCTCACTTGAAATCATTAAATTTATTTAAAATACCCTGATTGTACCAGCTTTAGGCTATTAAACCAACAGAAGTGAAACAAGAGCTAGCCCCAGCTCATCCTCAGTACCTTTTAACATTAGGATTCAAAAGTGCACTTATGACCTTTCTGTACAATAGGGAGATTCTAATGCTTATGCTTCTTTACAAAGAAATTACTCCTCTCCCTTACCTTAAAGAAAGCCAGGGGTGGAAAAACAAAACCTCAGAGGGGTATGACAAATGTTTATTTTTTATTAGTATTATCTTACTAGTCCCATTACTTTCACTACCATTGCATTACACTGAGTGTCAACTCACAGATTTTTGGGGTGATTAAATGTTACAACAAAATACAGAGACATATGTGAGAGTCTACATCCAGATATTCCTGCAGGAAGGAGAAGGAATGTGTAAAGACAGGTACCTCATTAGTGGGAACTATTCAGAATTGCTTTTATACATGTGTAATAAGTGCCCAGATTTCTAAAAGAGACCTTGTTCTGAAGGATACTACTCTTCTCATAGTCCTGACTAGCTTTTTATCCCCATCTCCTCAACAGTAAGACAAGGAAAGTTTACTCGGTTTCCACCAACAGACTCTACTGTAAGTAGTAAACTCTTGCGAGCATGCTACTTCTCAGGACTGAATTGACATCAAATAGTATAAAATCCTATTTAAGGAAAGAGGAAGCAACAATAGAAATTTCTCTTGTACTTATTTTGGTAGTATACATCTTGCATTTACCATCCTCTTCCATTCTGATATCTTCCATCAGCACTAAAGTTACCTGTTCCAAAAATCTCATGGCCAGAAAGCATAATATTAGCAGCAGTGCTGTTACTAGTAATTCTTGCAACTAAAAGAACTAAGAATGAAAATAAATCTTTATGCATCCTAAATGTTTCTTCTTAAATGTGTCACATCATTGTAAAACAGCAATGGCTTTTAAAAACAAAATAATCACCTTAAATACTAATATTATGTGAAGTTGTGACATTAACTGTCTTTTCACATAAACCTCAAAATAAAGTTTCATTAGGCAGACTCTGAAACTTGATCACATAGTGAATGATCCGCCTCTTTAATTTATAAATGAGTGCAATTAATTTTTAAATTTAATAGGCATCATTATGGAAGATATGGAAGAAAAGGCTTTAAAATTAGCAAAATGTAAACCACCAGTTTTGTATAAATATGTAAATGACATATTCATATTATTAAAGGAAGACAAGAATAAATCTAACAAATTCACAAGGGAGATGTGAAAGGATGGCATGTTAACTTTTCTTAGTGTAACGATCATTAAGAAAGATGATTGTCTTTCACAGTTCAGAGAAAGGATACCAATTCAGATGTCAATTTAAATTATAAATCAAATTTCCATCCTACAGTTCTAATGTAAAGTGAAGCAGAATTCTGGAAGAAGGGGGACTTAATCATATTAGAACTACAATGCTAAACAACAGTTGTCCTTTACAACCCATTAACAAAAAATAAAATAGAAAGAAATATTCAACCCGAACCCATGAAAGTAATCTTGACATGAAAACAGAACAATGTTTAGTACACAGTACATAGCAGAGGGTGTTCAGAAATGTTCAGTCTTACCTAAGCCTGCCACCACTGAAGGGTATGGGTAGTCCCTAGTTTAGGAGAAGTTCTGCCTCATTTTGTGGAGGTTTTGTTCCTTTAGGAAGGAAAAAGATAGTTACACTTAAAAGTGAAGAATGTGTTTTGTGTAGAAACACTGAACCAAAAAAGACAGCAGACATTAAGGTCCTACCAGAAATGTGGGCAGTGATCTGTAAGCAGATGCTTTTATTTTCTTTACTTTCTGCAGTTACTTTCAAAAACTAGAGGGCTCATTTGCCTGCTTCTTGTAGGCTTTCCATGGGACCACACAGATAGTGAAAGGAAGAGAGAGGCAACTCTTAGGTCCAGTGTCCTAGCAAGATTCTAGTGTCCCATAAAACCTGGAAAGAAGTGTACTAACCACAGTCACTGTCTTTTGGAAGTCATAACAATGAGCAGTCCCTTTCATTTTACCAGGACTTTTTGCAGTATTTGTATTGTGGGTTTTAAATTAAACTTTGCTTTTCAAAGTACTCAAAAACTCCACCTGATATGATCTAATCCTATGACTCTTGGGGCAGTATTTCAGGCAAGTGTACTGCAGCAGCGTCAGAGGTAGGAATTAAATTTTGGATATTTTTATCTTGTCTTTTGCCTGTTATATAACAGTTAGAAGTCTAGGGCCAGAACAGCACTTTTCTGAACTTCTATAAATGTTCCTCCATAATATGGACCATTATCACAAATGACAGATGAAAACATGTTCCTATTTTGTCATTCAGGATTTTCTGTTTTGTTCTGGGGAACAGTTTAACCTTATAATAACCTTAGAGTACTAAGGTTTTCATTAACAGAGCTAGAGGCCTAGTTGGCCTCTTCTCCCTAGTAACTAATGACAGGACAAGAGAAAATGGCCACATGGAAACTTCCCCAGAGGGGAAGTTCAGATTAAATATTAGAAAGAATTTCTTTACTGAAAGAGTAATTAAGCTTCAGAATATGATGCCTTGGGAAGTGATGGAGTCACCATCCCTGAAGATGTTCAAAAAATGGGTGGGTGTGCTGCTTCAGGACATGGTCTAGTGGTCATGGAGGTGTTGGATAGAAGCATAGACTTGATGATCTTGGAGGTCTTTTCCAACCTTAACAATTCTATGACTATCAAAGTCATAGATGAAGGCTAGAATTCTGGGCCAGTATTTCTGTCTTCTATAACATACTGATATTTTTTTTTTCCTAAGTGAATTGCATGCTTTCTGTGGTGTACTAAGCAACAGATGTCTCATTAGCACCTGAGCTATGCCAGCTTCTGTGACCGCAAACTGATTAAACACATGCTCCATTTTTATCTCTTTATGAGTCATTACTTAAAGGTTTTATCACCAGATTGCCACGCTTAATTACATGTAGCCATAATTAAATTTGAATATCTGCAGACCTGGCTTTTTATTTTTGTTACATCTTCAATAAAATATTTTTCTGTTTGCTAAAGGAATGCTGTAGGAAAGGAGAGAAATAAAAAAGGAAAGGAGAATCCAACATGAATGATAAAATATATATAAAATACATATCAAATATCAAATAGAAATATATTTAGAAAAGGTACTTTTTCTCTAAACAAGGATTACATTGTGTGATAAAGATATAAGGCAGAAATCAATGTTTTGATATTTAAAGATGCCATCTGTCATCCACTCTGCAGATGTAAGCATGCAGAAGTCACTCCAGTCCTTGAGAACCTCACAGAGTGAGTACTTTTGGAACACACTTTTGGGCACATGAAGACTTTGGGAACTGTCAACATGTATTTCCCAAGACTATACAATGTTTAACAAATGTCTTCATCTTCTAGGATAAAATGATATGGTTGGTGGATGGGTAGAGAGCAATAGGCATCATTTACCTTAACTTCTGAATGGCTGTTGAGGCTGTCTCCCTCAGTATTCTTGTATTCAAATTGGGATTCTGTGGTTTGGCTTGTAACTAGCTGAGTAAAAAAGTGAATGGTTGGCCTTAGAGTGCTAATTGGTTATACTCTACCTGGATGCAAGTGACAAGTGGAGTACCTGTGGCAGGGGGCTATCTTGGGAATTGTCCCATTTGACATCTATCAGTGATGTGGGGGGAGTGTTTGTTCATAAAGTTTTCAAGTGTCACCAAACCGGGGGCAGTCAATACATTAAAGGATGGGGCTGCCATCCCAAGTGTCCTAAGTGGACTGGATGAATGAGGTCAGCAGGAACCTTATGAAATTCAGCAAGGACGTGCACATGAGTCACGCACAAGAGAAGGAGGAAGTCCTTGCAGGCATATAAGCTGGAAAGCAGCTTTCCTGAAAAGGCTCTTGAACTAATGGTTCCCAGTGAGATAGATGAATGTGAGCTGCCAGTGTGCCCCATCAGAAACGAAAGATCCTGGACTGCATTAATAGGATCATAGCACTAGATCAAGAGAAGTGATTATCCCCCTCTGCTCAGCACTTGTCAAACTGCATGTAGATACTGTATGAAGTTTATGCCCTCCTGAAACATAATATACTAGATCATGTTGACCAGAGGGACAGAAACACAGCCATAGGCTGGAGCACTTGCCCTATGAAGAGGAGGAACCAGAGCATATTCAGCCAGAAGAGATGAATTCAAGAAGCAGCCCCTCAGCCAGTATGTTGGAGGAGGTTATTATGAAGAGGAAGCCATGCTATTCATCGTGGTGGGTGGAGGGGGGACAAGAGAAAACAGGCATGAGGAGAAATGAAAGACCTTCAGACCATGTATACATAAAACCATTTTCACCATGAATACAGCCAAACAGTCATGCAGGTTGCCCAGGAAGTTTGTGCACTCTCCATCCTTGGAAGTTTTCAAGACCAGGCTGGATAAAGTCCTGAACAACCTGGACTGATGTTGTAGCTGATCCTGCTTGCTGCAAAAAGTTGGATTAGAGATCTCTTGAGGTTCCTTCCAACCTGAATATGACCCTAATCTTTGCCCATTTAGGAACAGGATCTGTACTGATGCAGGATTTTGTCCACAGAAGGCTATAGGACGAGACTTTCTGTAGCCTTAAAAATGCTATTCACAAAGAAGTGTGGATTTTAAAAGATATTCAGGTTAGAATCTGGGATATGACAAGTTATACAGTTCACATGACTTTAATGTACATTATAGACACATAATGATTGTTAAGTATATCCTAAAAACCTGTTTCTTTTAGAGACTGTGGAAAAGGAAAGACACATATAGACAGTTTCAATTTTCAGAAGGTTGTCAGGTAGATGTTGTACCTAAAAGAAATATTATTTAATTGTCAAGAGCACATTATTTCACTGTGTTAATTTCCCTAAGAACATTGATATGGTAAGAGATAAAGTAATGGTTTTTTAATGCTTATAGGCTTAGAAGGCACAACCTGACCTGTGTTGCACAGTTCATTAAATGTGCCCTGTTGTCTTTTCTAGCTGACCTGACTCCTGAGTAGTTTGCAAACATACAGATAACATTGCTTTCTTTTTAATTTTTTTTTTTTTTCCCCCCCTTAGCTCCTTGAATAACAAATACCTCTTTTGGTAATAAAATGTGCCTATTGCACATCATTTGTTGAGTGTGCTGTTATTCCTTACTCTTTATGTAGGCTGAAGTCTGAAAAACTTAGTTTAGATGAACTTCTGTTCTGTAAAGATGAATTAAGTTTATAGATAAAACAGCTTCTGCTTTTTCAAATTTTACTCCTAGCCCATGAAAACCATAATTCTAATCACAGTGCATTCCCTTACCCATCTACTCTTCTTAAGTGGGTTAAAATAAAGCATCAGTCTCAGAATTGTGTATTAGCTTTGAATAGCCTCATTATAGCAACAACAAAATGGGATAGTTAAAAAAAAAAGGGGGGAGGAAAAAAAAAAAAGAAAAACTTCCTATCACTGTTCACTAATGATTTAGACAGCCCTTTAATCTAAAACCTCTAGAAAGGCTCTAAACTACAGTAGAGTTCTGCAATGGGTGGAATAATAATATTATAATGTATGCTGAGATGTCATACTGTACAAAAGCTGGTGTTTTTGGGGGAACTAGAAAGAAAATTAAAATTGTATTAAACCTGTCTCTGTTGAAAGCAATGAGAGTTTTGTCTCTGAAATTTCATCCCTTTTGGTTAATCTTTCTTAACAGTTGAGTTCATGTTTTTGAGCTGATATTTTGAATGCAGAAGTATATCCAAGTCCACATAGTCTAGGATGCTTCACCAGAAGTGAGGCTGCAGCTTGATGGTAGATACAGCTGTGGATTAAGTGTTGTATAAACTGGACTATGTCAGGATAGGGGTGCAGACTGCTAGATAGACTGACTCACCAAGTTAATGCCCACACTAAGGCAAGGAAATGTTTACTGATGGTGGTCTATATTAGATGATCATTTGTGAGGTTTTGGATGTAGGAAACTTGCTCCAGTACACAGAAATTGCTGAAACCACTGCTAATAATATATATATATATTTCGTATTGAAAACTGTCTCAAAATGAATCCCTCCAAAATGCTTTGAAGCCAAAATGTTCTCCACACATGCTGTTCTTTATGGCTACCACCAGCCTATTTTCAGGACATTATAGTTATCTTTTTCTGTATGTTGTTCGTACTGCACCTACAAATTATATTTTTGTGCAAGAACATTCCCTCACCCTATTCCCTACTGAGCATTGCATATTCTTGAGAAACCAAATGATGTACTGTTGACAGTGAACAGCTCATAAATTTTCAGGAGGCACTTAGATGGAGGGGGAACAGCCTGTGCATTAGAGCAAATTAGGGAGAGGATTCTACAAGTATCGCATGAGTAGCATTGCAGAAGTACTTGGGAAAAACATCAGGAAAACCAGGTCAGACCTGACATCAGAAGCTTTCTCCTGACTAAAATGACTCCAGGTTATAAAACGCAGATCAGGAGACTTGTCCCCACAGAAGGCCGGGTAGGACTCTGTAGCCTTTTGGTGGCCTGTTCTTGAGTGCGCTGTACCTGTTGTTCATGCCCAGCACCATACCCCACAGTAAACTCACCCCAGTAGGGAGGGCATGAACATTACACAGCACCCATCACAGCCTGCAGCTGGAGGCTCTGCAGTGCTAAGGCCCATGCAGAACTACTCTTCTTCACAGCTCTGGCTTCTCTCTCCACCTTCCACTCTGTTCTTTGCCCCAAATTTCCCACCACTTCAGTCTTCCACCACAGAGCACCTGTCAGGCACAGCACTCTACCCCTTGCTACCACCAGCATCCTCACAGCCTCCCTGACAGCAATTTTTCTGACTTCCAAAAAAGTCCCCAAAAGCTGGGGACTAGGGGAGCAAAGTTCATCCCACTGTTAAAGAAGATCAAGTTTGTGACCACCTGAGGAACCTGAACAGACATAAGTCTATGGGACCTGATGAGATGCATCTCAGAATCCTGAGGGAATTGGCTGATGTAGTTGCCAAGCCACTCTCCATGATGTTTAGAAGTTCCTGTCAGTCAGGTGAACACCTCAGTGACTGGAAAAAAGGGAATGTTGCAACCATTTTTAAAAAGGGTAGAAAGGAGGACCCTGGGAACTACTGACCTGTCAGCTTCATTTCCGTGCCTGAGAAGATCATGAAACAGGTCCTTCTAGAAGCTAGTAAGGCACATGGAGGACAGAGAGGTGGTTTGAGACAACCAGCATGGCTTCACCAAGGGCAAGTCCTGCCTGGCCGGCCTAGTCATCTTCTGTGATGGAGTGACTACATCAGTGCACAAGGGAAGAGCTATGGGTGTCAGCTATCTGGACTTTTTTGTAAGGCCTTTGAGATGGTCCCCCACAACATCCTTCTCTCTAAATTGGACAGATATGGATTTGATGAGTGGACTCCTTGGTAGATGAGAAATCAGTTGGATGGTCACATCCAAAGTGTAGTGGTCAATAACTCAATGTCCAGATGGTGACAAGTGGTGTCCTTCAGGGGTATGTGCTGGGACAAGTATAATGACACAGACATGTGGGAGCGAGTACACCTTCATCAAGTTTGCAGATGACACCAGGCTGAGTGGTGTGGCTGAAACACCAGAGGGATGGGATGCCATCCAGAAGGACAAGTTCAAGAAGTGGGCCTGTGTGAACCTCATGAGGTCCAGTAAGACCAAGTGTAAGGTCCTGCACCTGGGTCAGGGCAATCTTTGGTATCAATACAGGCTGGGGGATGATGTGATTGAGAGTAGCCCTGAAGAGAAGGACTTGGGTACTGGTGGATGAAAAGCTGGACATGAGCTGGCAATGTGTGCTCGCAGCTCGGAAGGCCAACCATATCCCAGGCTGCATCAAAAAGAAGTGTGACCAGCAGGTCAAGGGAAGTGATTCTGCCACTCCACTCTGGAGAGACCTCACCCAGAGTACTGTGTCCAGCTCTGGAGCACTCAGCACAAGAAGGACATGAACTTGTTGGAGTGGGTCCAGAGGAGGGCCAGAAAATGATCAGAGGTCTGGAACACTTCTGTGAAGGAAGGCTGAGTTGGGGTTGTTCAGCCTGGAGAAGAGAAGGTTCTGGGGAGACCTTATTGCAGCCTTTCAGTACATAAAAGGAGCCCATGAGAAAGATGCGGGCAATCTTTTTAGCAGGTATTGTTGCAATACAGCAAGGAGTAATGGCTTTAAACTAAAAGAAGGTAGATTCAGACTAGATATAAGGAAGAAATTTTTTACAGTGGGGGTGGTGAAACATGGGAACTGGTTGCCCAGAGAGGTAGTAGATGCCCCATCCCTGGAAATATTCGTGAAGTGGATGTGGCTTGAGCAACCAGATCTAGTTGCAGATGTCACTGCTTACTGCAGGGGGGTTGAACTAGATGACCTTTAAAGGTCCCTTCCAACCCAAACTATTCTATGAATCTATGAGTCTAAGACTAAGGAGAGGATGTTAGAGGTGATATGCTCATTTGACACATGGATTTATTTTTTCAAATTTACTGTCCCAACTTTTAATAGTCAAAAGTCTTGCTGTTTTCCTGAAATGCTGTCCATATTTTAGAAATAACAATTTGACCAAAATTTGACCTTTTTTTTAAAAAAAAAAAAAATTCTTTTTAACACTTAAATAATGGATCCAGGTGCAAAAGAAAGTTATAAAGATGCAGACTTTGGAGGAGGAAGACAGCAGTTAGGATGCTCAGTATAAGTTGCTCAGAGGTGGGTGTTGGAATGACAACAGGCTTTAAATTCTAAGTTTTATTGCATACAAAGGAACATGAAGTTAGGAAATGCTTTATTTATGGTTGCTGTGGCATCCAGAATTTTATCCTTGCTTGTTAACATCCTGCATGCTAAATGAGGTGAGAATCCTATGAAAAAGATTATATGGGTTGACATAGTTGTTGACTATATCATGTTGTATGCACACAGTATAGTATAATTTAGGATTTGGCCTGTCTTAATTATTTATTGGGAGACACGCTTTGAAACCAAATAGTATTAGTTTAATAATATTTAGTATTAAGTAGTATTAATGCATTTAAATTATATTACTTGAAATTTGGATATGACGGCCTCTGATTTTGTAAATGAAGCAACAATGGTTCTTTGTAATGTTTCTTTATAGCTTCTTATGGTATACTGAATTTAAGCCCTTGAAGACTGAGCTACATGCCAGATTTTAAGCCTGACCCTTCCCATTCATTTTCCTCAAAACCAGCAGTCACTGGTTTTGACAGAAAAGGATCCCGTTTTCCACCAAGGTGCAGAGAGTTCCTCTTCCACGTGGAGCATTACAGGGAGAATGTCCGAGGAACAATCGCGTGGTTATCCAGGAAGCCAGATCCACCTGGCTTGCCTTGTCTGCAGCTATTCCAGCATGTGGGGTGGTGGTCACAGGGCTGCTGCCAGTGGGCAGGGAATGGCATAATAATATAGTGTGTGAGGATTATTTCTGAACCAGCCTGCTTTTGATGTAAATGACTAAAATGAAAACACATATTTTCCAAAGTTTATCCTCCTGTAAAATTTGAACTTACCTGAGGCAGATATGAAACTTAGACCTAGCTGGAAACTGTTTGTTCTGAGTAGTGACATTGCTAGAAACAATGGAAGAATTTGGACTTCTCAGAGGAAGAATATAAAAAGCCACAATATTTGAGAATGAAATGTGTTAGATAATGTAATATAGAGTGTTGCTACCAGATTTGCCTGTATGCCCTGAGTAGTAGTAAGCGTGACATAGATATTTATACAATAACTTGCATTAAGATTGGTTACGTTGGTTTTTTTTTTTTTCCAGAGCAAGCCAGGTTCTTTTCAGTGGTACCCAGTAACAGTACACAAGGCAATGTGCACAAACTGAAACACAGGATATTCCCTCTGGACATCAGGAAACTCTTTTTTTTTACTGTGAGGGTGACTGAGCACTGGAACAGGTTGTCCAGAGAGGTTCTGGAGTCTCCATCCTTGGAGATGCTCAAAAGCCATCAGTGTACAGTCCTGGGCATGCTGCTCTATGTGGTCCTGTTGAGCAGAGAGGTTGGGCCAGGCTGTTTCCAGAGGTCCCTTCCAAACTCAGCCATCTTGTGATTCTGTAATTTTATTTTATTTTTTCCTAAGAAACTAATTGGAAGTTATCTCCCAGATCTGAGAACTGAATTGCGCTGGTTCTGATCGAAGGTACATGACAGTGTACAAAATCAGTACTGTGATGGAGTTTAGGCAAGGATACATATAAACACTTGATCAATGAACCATAAATCTCTTTTTTTATACCTGTTTATCACAGTTCGTCTCTGAAGGTAGCAGTAGGAAAGAAGGAAAGAGTGTGCCAGGGTGCCATCTTAAATACATGATGAGTCTTCATAGGAACATGATTCATGTAGCCCTATGGGAAAATAAAACAGGTAGTCTGGTAGAGGGGTAAGAAGAAACTGTGTAATGCATTCAGCCCTTGAAAACTCCAATTCAGGCAATGTTACCTACTAAGGATGCCAATAATGAAAGATAAAAGTACATTGGCTGGATCAGGCTCAATGGTAATATTATCATCATTTCCTCTATCTAGAATATTTTTTTTGCATATGCTGAGCATGGGAATAGAACTTGAACCCCTTTTTAAACAAGCTACTCATGGCATGTGTGTTCCCTGATGAACCAACCTAATGTCTAAAATGACAGTGAAAAGTTCTTTTCTCCTTTGAGAAATTAGTCACAATTTACACATGAAGTTCAGAAACTCGATTGCAGATGCAGATTTTTAATCTGCAAGTTTTATTTTTAACTTTAAGATTAATTAGAAATAGTTGGAAAATTAATTGGTAGATGGGGTTTGAGAAATGGTTTTCACATTTTCATCAGTTTGCCTAACTTATTTGACAAGCCCAAAAATTAATAATTTAAACCGTTGCAGCTAGGAGAAACCCAGCAAATGAGAAGAAAATTAACCTGATATAAAGCTGAATGAAAGAAGAATGTCTTTTTAGTGTTTCTCTCATTATAATTAGTTCTGTTTTTTAATGTTTGAACATTTTCACATATGCAATATGCCTGAAAAGGAAATTCAGTGGTACCCATTATGTTTCCTCAGTTAATATGAAAAGGTAGAAGATAATTTAAGCATGAAATTGCAAGGTGGAATTTACTTCCTAACTCTGAATTTCACTTGCAGGCCCTGGAAAGTGAGTTCGTATCATGTCAACTTCATCAGTGGATTGACCTTATATTTGGCTACAAGCAACGAGGACCAGAAGCAGTGCGTGCACTCAATGTTTTCCACTACCTAACATACGAAGGCTCTGTGAACCTGGACAGTATCACTGATCCTGTGCTCAGGGAGGTAGGTGTTTGCTGCCATTTTGTTCTAAAAGCTGCTGTCATCTCACAAGAAATGGTACTTTTCCCATCTTTCACTCCTGGGGAAAATTCTTACATGTCACTTGATTCAGAACTTATGCCCTAGGTGACTTCAGAAGCAAGTATTAAGAAGCAAGCACTAAAACAGATGTCCAAAGTATTTTGTTTGCTTGAAGTTACTAATATATTTAATGGTTAGTTATGATATGGGATTTTATAATGTAATGGATATCTACAATAGATATTCTGCTTCTTTTTATAATTTATTTTTATTAAGATCACTTAGTAGAACTGAAAAGCTGAAAGAAAAAACTGCATCACAGCTGTATGGAAAATGATCTAACCTTTTCAGTCAGATAATGTTCATGAGAATATGTATCTGAAAAAGAATATATCTGCTAGAGTGACAGTGGCAATTATTCTGATTAGTTTTGTGTTAATCACTTGAAGTATAATCAAACTGTTAGCAAAATAGAAAAAGTTTGCTATTTGTTGTGCATGCAAGTATTTATGTTTGTATATATGTATGTGTGAAGTATGTATAAATCCACATATAGACAAGTGAGTGGTTTTAATTACCAGTAAATTAAAAAAAAAAAAAAAGCCAAACAGCTGTCCTGATACTTGGTTTTAGTAAGATACTTGGTATTTGGTTTTAGTAAGATACTTTGTATTTGTTTTTAGTAAGACTATTAATTCGAATGATCATTTTATGATATAATTGATTTATTGGGTAAAGCAACTGAAATTTGGTGAAAAGTGTGAAGAAGCAACAGCTGCTGGATGAGTATGACTGTGATGAAGCTGTACAATCTTCCATTCCCCCAGATAGCTGCCATCTGCTGTATGTAAAACAGTAATAATTTATACTTTGCCAGGCGATGGGGTTTTGTTTGTTTGTTCATTTGTTTGTTTGTTTTCCAGTCTTAGAGACAGAAATCTACAGATTTCTGAAAGAAAGAGATTCTAGAAAGCATTCATATTCAGCTAAATATTGGGTTTTGGCATGTTGTTTTCTATTAGTGCATTCTTGCATCTTGTTACATTTTGGTGCTTTTTGAGGGGCAGAACTAAAAACATATTCAGACCTTTAGATTCGTAGAGTGGGGGGTTCATGTCAAAGCTTATATTTATTATAAAAGCAGTTAGCATTTGCTTAGTATTAAGTGTGGACAGAATTACTTTGATTCCACTGCCTCCAATAATTAATGTTAACATCTACATAATTGTTTTCTGGATTTAAAACTTTGAGCATGCAAAGAGTTATGGAGCAAAACTGGAGAAATGGAGGAGCAGAGCTTTTTAAAGTATAAAACAGGTGTCAAGCACCATGAATACAAGGGATTTGTACAGCTTAAGGTCCTGATTTGCATGGGCAGACTCCTATGTCTTGAATCCAAGGGTCTATTCCCACAGGGCAGCTTGTAAGATTGAGGTCTATCTGTCTGTCTATGCACCTTATTTAACATCTTATGACATGATGAGACTCTGCAGCTCTCCTGTGGCTCTACTTACATGCATAACTTGTCATCAGAAATTTCAAGAAATTCATGGAGATGTTTTTGTTCACTCACTTGTACATCTAACCCATGCCCTGTCAGTCAATAGCATAAAAACCTCTTAGGCTATTTACACCATATAAACTTCTAAAAACATAGTTTTATCTTCATTGTCACAAGTTAGATTAGTAAATAAAATTAATTCTTAGCTATGAGAAGGCAAAATGTCTAGAAAAAATGAATTCTTCTACTTTTTTTTAAATATAGATACAGAAAGTTATATATGTGCATATAATAATAGTAGCCTTTCTCTTCTGAGAGATCTCAGACATTGGTGATTTATGGTTTGTCATAAAAAGGTTTAAAAAAATCCTTTTTATTAATTTTTAATCAGAAATTACAATATATGTGTCAATATAGACAGATTTATAACCTTCTGTTTCCCTGAGCTCTATTTATGAAACTGGCAGACATTCTTTGGCTGGTAATAAAGCATTTGATGACTTCATGATCTACTAGATAAGATATTTGGATGTCATATTTCTGTTAAAAGTATATATATTTTATATACATTGCATTGTTGGATTTTTTGTTTGTTTAGGGTTTGGGGTTTTTTTTATGTTATTTGGGCTGTTACTAGATATTCCAGAAAAGAAATGAAAAGCAAAAAGATCTTTTAAAAGCCTCCTAAGACCACTTAAAAATACAGAAATGTAAAGATAAGAATACTAGCACCTTTAAAAATAGTGATAACAATTGTTTAGTATGTTTTACAATGTCAGGTGGTGGTGTCTGGCATCTTAAGTTAGAAAGACTGCAATTTAAAATTAATTGAATTTTGCAAAAATCCAGGAGAATGCATCTGTCACTATCCAAATGCTCTTAATGCATCTTTTCCAAACAAAAAAGGAAATTCTGAAATATTTTTGTTTTGTCACACAGAAGATGGTGAATGTTCCCAAGAAATTGTCTGCAAAATAAGTTAATCAATACAACTTTATTGGCAGCAGCCATTGCATCAGACCAATGGGCTCAAATATGGTAGTAGTTGTTCAGTGACAAGTAGTATACTCAAACTGTGGCCCTGTCTAAGCTGAGTCCCAGCAGAACCTGTCCAGTGAAACAAGGCTCCAGATAAATCCCTCCCATTTAGGTCTGAGCTGATAGAAAGACATAATTTTAAAAGGCACATCCCTGCAACTTGTTCACACTCTATTTTGGCTGTTTCACCCTTTGCTTCAGCACCTCAATTAACCACTGAGGAATATGTTGTTCTTAGCTTTCTGTGAGGAATTTTAGAGGAGTTACATCAGTATCTAGCTAGAGCTGGAGCAAAAATATGTTAAATGGTGGGATAACTCATTCCTGCCATTCCTTACATCTTTCTACATGCATGGAGGAGCCCTTTAAGAATTCTCTACTGTTTTACACTGGTAAAATGTCCACCATGTGCTTTTGTTCTGTTTGGACCTATTCTGTAGAAGACTTTCCATCTGTCTTGTTTGCTTTGTTTTCTATTTTGCAATTCCAAAGGGTGAAATGGAAAGGCTGGGATAGCATTAAGTTTGAGAATACTAAAATCTATGAAATGACATATGTCTGTTCCTGTAATAACTCTTTGGCAACTTAAGATCTGCACCGGATGGACAAAATATACTGATTTCATTTAAACATGCTGATTTTGATTTTTCAAACAACTTTGTAATTTTCTAATACCACAAAAAATATTGATTGTTACATTTTCTTTCAAGTAGAGATGAGGTCAACTTGAAAGTCCTGACTGAAATGCTCCACAGAATGTATAACATTGCATTTTGTTGTTTAGATCTTTTATGGTTAGAAAATTCTCCAGTTCTATCAGTTCTAACCGTCCCTTATATTCTGCACGTTGCAAAATTGTTTTCATATTTTAATAAGGAGGAGAAAAGATGTGTAACAAAATAAACATTTTTCAGGCCCCAGATTATTATTTTGTTATTTTTTTTATTGCATCTTTTGTATTCTATTTGCAGATTTTTCCTTTTTTAAAGTAAAATCATTGAGGTGAAAGCTAAAACTATAAGAACAGCTTAAGGATATTGATTCATTCTTACTTGACAGGTGAAATCATGGTTGCAGCACTAACCACAGCAATTACAGCATTAAAATGTCAAGAAATTAGAGGTCAGAATAACAGATAATTTTCTTCCTTTTGTCAGATTAAAAATTGACATTCTTTGACAGCACAAGATCTCTGGCTGAGAAAAATATGACAGCTTAACTCATCTTATACTTTGTAAAGCAGTAATTGATAATGAACTTTACCATGACAGTCTTCTCCTGTGGAGAAACATGACAGAACATCCTTGGTACAAAGCCTGTATCTCTTTTTAATATGTAAACAGTAGTTATATTGGACATTAGATGTTATTTGGAATTGTCTTAACTGTTAGTTTACATCATAATCCAGATCCTTTCTACTGGAATGATTTGGCTGACTTCAGGGGGTTGATGCTGAGAATGCTAATGCATAAAAAGCTATATCAGAAATGTGGTTTATTTATGGTCCTTCGAAGTTATTGGTTCACTTCTTTAGGCAAATACAGTTCCTCCTCTTATTTCTCCCAGAATGTCTAAAGATTTTAGGAGTCTCATGTTTCCCAGACACCTGGAAATCTGGACACTCAAAAATCAATAGCTGTGGGTTTTTTTCAAGCTATGAACTATTTTTATATATGATGCAGTGTTGTAGCTCATAAGGAACAGCACAGTTATATTGATTATTAGAAAAATGCAACAGAAGAGCTAAAATGAATTCCAGTACTACCTTGTAGGTTAAACACAAAATAATGAAGTTAGTGCTTAATAGATTAATCACAAGTAGCACAATGTAAGCCTATGTAGTGTGCAGAAAAGTACTATTCCAGGTTTTATATTTCTTTTGTTTAAAATCATAGCTAGGTCTCTGTTCACCTCTTTGTAGATGTTCAGCTTGCTTCTGATTAGAACTGTTTTGAGAAATCAAGTGAAACTTTCTATTACACAGCTACTGGCTTGTGCCAGACTGTAGGCTTTGTCTCATCCTTGCATTCTATGTGAGCTTGCAAACAGAGCTTAGCAGTGCAGCACAATGACTTTCCCTTTCAACTGCTGCACCTTCACTGACTGCTTATGTCAGCGTCCCCCCCCGCCAAACCCAAGAGGAGTTGCAAGTGTGTACGGAAGCAAAGCCATGTGAAAATAACCACGTTCAGATATTTGTTCCGAGCAGCCACCTGTCAAAATACCTGAGCATACTCGCAACTCACACAGCAAATTGAAAAATGATTAAAATTGCTAGGGTTTGACAGGCAGTTGCTGCACCCATAAACTAATCCTAGGACAGTTTTGCTGGCAGCTAACAGAGCATACGGCCTATGCAATATTTATTTCTTAGGTGGTGACTTGATATTTAGCATATTTAAATAATTTGAGAAGTCATAACAATGCAGTAGTCTTGCAGTGCTTTTCAGCTACCGTCATTTCTGGGTTTTATTTTTCTTCTTATATTTTCTTCTCTTATCTCTTTCTTTGATCTGACAGGAATAACAAAGCATCCCTCTGGATCTGCTATAGTGAAATATGCCCACAGGAAGCAGAGTAGATCACATCAGTTTTCACTTCTTTTTTTTCTCTCCTTTACTTTTTTCCCCCCTCCTTGCTGAAACACTCTTTGCTACTACAGAGGGCTGACATGATAGGGCTGTCAAGACTCAGCAAGATAGATATATCTTTAACAAAGGGAGCTGGAATGCCAGGCTTTCCCTGGTGGCTGAACCTGGCAAATTTATGAGGAAAAAATTAACACACTATTCTAATAGAACTATATAACGCTTTCAAGGCAACACCAGCCCTTGCAACCACATGCTCATTCTTGCTTTCACTCAGTTACCCTTATTTATTCTGATTTAATTTTTAACTGGTTAGATCTTTTTCTTCTGAGTGCTGTTTCTTTGATGTGACAAGAATATCAAAACCACCCCTATGGATCTGCTTGATTGAATTGTACCCGCAGCACTGGCCACTTATATGTTCAGTTGTGCTTAATTGCCTCCATACAAGGGATGGTTTTCGCTTCCTTTCTGGGAGCAATCCTGCTTAGGCATGAATACAGATAGTGGTGAAATAAGTAGGAAGCTGCAAGTAGTATCAATATCCACTTTTTTTCAAAGCTAATTGAAGCTATCTGTATAGTAAGAACAGTTATTCAAGTCAAAGCCATCAGCAAAGTAGAAATCATTTTCTTATATGCTAAGGGCTCTGTTCTTCTCTAAGAAACCTGCACTTGTATCCTGATGATTTTCGTAGAGAAGTTTACATCTCTTTCACTCCCTAATACTGTGTTTCCCAGGCATACAAACCAGGGATTTTTTTTTATTAATTTACACTGCTTTTGGGAAAAACACCTTGATTATTTTATAGTATTTTTGCCCTGTGAATCTGTTTTGCATGCATTAAGAGATTATCAACAGAAAGCTAAATGGATTTTTATGTTTCACTCTGAGAACATCTATGGATATAATAATTTTTTGTCTTCCCAGTGAGTTCCAGAGCTCGGTATCCTCTTCTGTAAAGGGGAAAGGAAGAGTTTCTACTCACTGTCACTTTGTTATGCTAACTTTCTATAGATCAGGAAGGAAAACACAGTTATTTTTTGAGGGTAAGATAATTATTTCTGTAGGTAAAGATACCTGCAGAAGACACCAAATACAGGAGGAGACACCTTAAATCAGAATATTCAACAAGGAAATAGTGTAAATTGCATGAGGTCAGTTACCGCACAGTAATTGCCCAACGTACAGGCCTTTATTTTTAAATTAATGTGTGCTTTTTTTACTTGCTTCTCATTAAGTGTAAAGGACTTTCAGAAGGTGTTAATAATAACTGAAATGATAATCTGATCCATAGGATTCCAAATTGAAGACATCCTTCTACCATTGCTTAAAACAATTATCTACAGTTAGGTCAATGATTGATCATGATATCTTCATTTAATGAATGTATTAGAGATACTCAGGTAGTCATTATTTAGTGAGTGAATCTGTGCTGATCTTGACTATATTTCATTACTGTTCCTGAATTGTTTACGGGAATTCAGAATCCTTTCATAGTCAAGAAAACACACCATTTCTGGAAGTAAAACAAATTGTTATGTACAGGGTTTTTCTTTGGTTAAAGAATGATAGCATGATTTAGATTGGAAGAGGCTTTTAAGATCAAGTCAAACCATTAACCCAGCACCACCAAGTCACCACTAAACCACGTCCCTCAGCCCCTCGTCTACTCATCTTTTAAATAGCTCCAAGAATGGTGATTCCAGCACTTCCCTTGGCAGCCTGTTCCAGTGCTTTACAGCCCTTTCAGTGAATTTTTATTTCCTAGCATCCAACCTGAATCTCCCCTGATGCATCCTGAGGCCTTTTCCTCTTATGCTATCACTTGCTTGGCAGAACAGACTGACCCCCACCTTGCTATAACCTTCTTTCTGGTAGTTGTTGAGAGCAAGAACATCTTACATCAGTCTCCTTTATTCCAGGCTAAACAACCAACCCCAGTTCCCTCAGCTGATCTTCATGAGGCTTGTGCTCTAGACCTTTCACCAGCTTTCTTGCCCTTCTTTGAACACACTCCAGCACCTCAGTGTCCTTCTTATAGTGAAGCGCCCAAACTGGAACACAGTATTTGAGGTACAATCTCCTAGTGCTGAGTAGAGGGTAACAATCACTTCCCTAGTCCTGTGGCCACACTGTTTCTGATACAAGCCAAGGTTCTGTTGGCTTTCTTGGCCACCTGGGCATACTGCTGGCTCATATTCAGACAGCTGTCAACCAATACCCTGAAGTCCTTTTCTTCCAGGCAGCTTTCCAGACCCTCTTCTCCAAGCCTGTAGTGTTGCCTGGTGGTGTTGTGACCCAGGTGCAGGACCTGGCACATGGCCTTGTTGAACATCACACCACTGGCCTCAGCCCATTGACTCAGTCTATCCAGATCCCTCTGCAGACCCTCCTTACCCTCAAGCATATCAATACTCCCACCTAACTTGTCATCTGCAGACTTACTGCGGGTGTCCTCAATCCCCTCATCCAGATCATTGCTAAAGATATTAAAGAGAACAGGCCCCAGTACTGAGCCCTGGGGAACACCACTTGTGACCAGCTGCAAACTAGATTTAACTTCATTCACCACCACTTTTCTAGTCCTGGCCACCCAGGTTGTTCTTTACCCAGCAAAGAATATTCCCATCCAAGCCATGAGCAGACAGTTTTTCCAGCACAATGCTGTCAAAACAGTGTCAAAAGCTTTACTGAAGTCCATGTAGACAAAATCCACAGCCTTTCCCTCATCCACTAAGCAGGTCACCTTGTGAAGGTTAGTCAGGCAGGACCTGCCTTTCATAAACCCGTGCTGACTGACCATGATCACCTGGTTATCCTGTCTGTGCCACATGATGGCATTCAAGATGATCTGCTCCATAAGCTTCCCTGGTTGCAACAAGGTCAGACTGACAGGCCTATAGTTCCCCAGATCCTCCCTTCTGGCTGTCTTTGTAGATGGGCGTCACATTTGCTACTTTCCACTCAACTGTGACCTCATGACCAGTTAGCCAGGACTGCTGCTAAATGATAGAAAGTGTCTTGATGAACACTTTCACCAGTTCCTCAATACCCTTGGGTGTATCCGGCCTGGCTCCATAGATCTGTGTGCATCTAAGCGGTGTAGAAGGTCACTGACCATTTCCTCTTGGATTACAGGGGCTTCATTCTGCTTCCCATCATTGTTGTCCAGCTCAGGGGTCTGGGCACTCAGAACAACTGGTCTTACCATTAAAGACTGAGGCAAAGAAGATGTTAAGTACCTCAGCCTTTTCCTCATCCTTGGCAACTATGTTTCCCCCTGCATCCAATAAAGGATGGAGATTCTCCTCAGTCGTCCTTTTGTTGTTAATTTTATTTATAGAAACTTTTTTTTTTTTAACTGTCTTTTATGGCAGTGTTACTCATTTTACTTGTGATTAAAAAGCTCAGCATCCAGACATAGGTAAGCACTTCCACATAATGTACTTCCCCAACCATAAAAGAAGCATTCAAACTGAAGAACTGTTGATAACATTGAGCTGATGAGACTTCAACCAACCTATTTGATAAATATTTCAGATAATTCATTCATCAAAGAAATGCTAGGGCAAATTTGTAAATAACTCATAGCCCAGAAGAATGTCTCAATCTACTTTGAGTATCATTTGGAATAAATTGTTTGGCCAGTTCTCATCTACATTAGAAATTTCATATGCATTTTTTGTTAGAACATCCTGGTATCTTACCCAAACTGACTTCAATGTTTTGCCAATATAAAAAGAAAATCATTAACCACAATTGCTCTCTTTTATTGCAGAAATATATAAAATATCGGTTTATACATGAAAATTTCTTCTTTATTGTCTGGGTATTTTGTTTTCTTCATATGGATGACAGGTACCAATTATTGATATCTAAAATTAGCAACAAGCATTTTAACATACACTTAAAGTAATATTTTATGTGAGAGAGACAGAGAAAGAGAGATGGAGTGAAAATTACTGCAGCTGATTGTAACAGAAATAGCTGGAAGGGGCTTCTTTTTTCCTATTAGCACAGATTTCAGTTATATTATGCTGCCATTACCTCAGCATAAATTAACTATTATTCAAAACATTTCTCACATAGGAGTTTATTGGAACAGATATTACTCAGTCTAAGTATCTAGTCATTCACTTAGCTGCAAAGCTGAGCTTTCTAAATGTTTTAAACATATTGATAATGTGCCTCTTTAATGCTATTTTGAAGCCTGTGTACAGTATATCTATATTATTGTTTTCAATTTATGTCAAGAACAAAGTGAAGTTTTGAGGAATGTGTTCTGGGAAATAGTCCAAACAGAATTATTTCTTTATAAGCTAAGCCCTGCAAATAACTGAGAACATTTATTTTAAATGTAAGAGTATAACCTGTTTCAAAAGCTGAACTTCTAATATACACTGAAGCTTCATGAATACTATATGTGATACCTTTCAGTATGTATGTTTTCCCAACTTCCCTGTCAGTCCTTTTTCATCTGTTAGTTTTGAAGATTTGGCTGTTCTCTGAGGTAGTTCTTGTGTCCTGCAGTGGATAAATTGAAGACTGACAGATGGCTGGAGACTCATCATAACCGCAATTTGTAGTGAAGAGTATGTGCTTTGTAAATCTCAAAGCACCTTCGTAAGGTGGGAACAAGGCAGGTGATTTGTGATATAAAGTTGAAGCTGGGAGCAAAGAGATAAGCTCTTTGCTATCATTTTCATTTACTTTCTGTTCAGCTAAAAAAGAAAATTTCATTAACAAAGAAAGATTTTACTTATGATTTCTGCTTTTTTTTTTTTGACAAAGCAGAAATAGAACATGAAGTCACACTTTTATTTTGGAAGTAATATTTTTAATTTTTCTATAGTTTTATATTTATAAACCAAGAACAAAACACGCATGCTAGATACTTTGGTTTACTGAGTCTGTTCTGCTTTCCCAGAATTAATAAATGTCTTCAGTGATCATGTTTTATTTCAATAATAAACCAAAAATAATAATTAAAAAAAAAATCACAACTAAAGTACATTCTTTAATGATTAAGTACCCTTTCATCTTTTATGAGGGTGAGCTTTCAGAAGGGCTGTTCTGTTGTTTGCTTCCCTATTTTCCTCATTTTCTTTTGTGTTTTCCTACAGGGGAAGTTCTTAATTGTGAAATAAGTAGAAATAAATATGATGTGTATGTTCTACGTAATGGCTTTCTGAAACCTGTGTAAGCTTTCCTTCTGGCAGTAAAGATTACTTGTTAGCTGAGCTATTAATAACATTTATTTTCCATCACAATGATATTCTCTAGACTTGATCCTATACCTTTATTTATTTACTTCTACATCAACAGATGTCAGTGTCCCAGTAGTTCAAAAGACTACCTGCTTATGATATCTGTTTTTTTGTCAACTACTGGCCAAATTGCCATAGCGTGTGAACAGTCACTAATAGGTCCCCTTTCTCTCATGTTTGGGTTGAAATTCCTCATGAGCATGGTGTGTCATTCTGTCTAATCTACCAGAAAGATTTTAGTTAAGAGGAGTGCATCCTAGTGACGAGAGGACAGAGAAGACTGATTTCTGAGCAGGATTTCAAAAGCTTGACAGAAAATTACAGAGTGAAAGGGGACATGTAGCAGAAAAGCAGGAATATGGAGAGTTGTTTGTGCCAACTAAGATAGGGATATTACTTAGTCTGATGCCATATTAGCTAGCAGTTACAGGATCAAATTCAGACAGGGATGTTCAGGGCAGAAGTTTCCTGAGTTTTATTTGCTATAATTTGACTGTGCAAATCTTCTAAGATAAATTGTAGAAGCCTCATTAAATGGATCATTTCAAGCTAGAATGGGCAAACATTGTAAAAATGCATTGTTATGAAGAATGTACACTATGGGAAGTTAGAAAAATTAGGACTTTTAATTCTGTATCTTTTATTCTGCTATGGTTCATTATGGTGATAACCATAGGCATAACATGAACGCAACTATTTTGTCAGTAGTTGCATTAGCCTGTGCCTCTTACATTAGCTTCCATCACATTGTTTCATCTTTTTTTTTTTTTTTTTTTGCTTTAATTCAGGATTGCCTTTATTAAAGTTTTTGATTTTGACAAATTAATGACTAACGTAGAAATTTATTTTAACAATAGCTACATTATGGGTGGACGTTTTTCAAGATAGTTTAGCTCTTTGGAGCCTTTCATTGTCTGAGAGGTTGGTCCTATGCTGAATTACATAGATTAAAGTCAACAAGTTTTTAAAATGATGTCCTGAGCACCTACCATGTATAGGTTGCTATCCAGGGTCATAGTTTACTAAACTTTCTAAAACCAAACCCAGTTGCATATAATTCACACGAAATCATAGACATTAAATACTGTTCTAAATATTCACATTCCCTTTTTTTATCTCTTGTATTGCCAATTTTGTGTATTAGTTTTAGAATAGAATACAGTGCAAATGTATGAGCATTTTCGGAGATAGAAAGAGGACAGTTTTGAAGAGGGACATGTAGTTTTATTGTAAAATTTTTAAGTGGAAGAAAAGGAAAAAACTTGAGACATTTTTCTTTAAAAAGGGCATAAATGCAATTGATGGACAGAGAAATAATGAATGAGATGGGGGAATTGGAGAATTTTTGTTATTTAAAAAATAATTCCCTCCAAAAATAAGCTTGTTTATTTACTGTTGATTTAAAAATGTTTACCTGTGAATTTTTAAAGCTCACAACTTAGCTTTTAAAATAAAATCATAATTAAAATCAGTTGTAAGCATACACTGTTAAAACAGTAATATATAATGACTGTGAAGTCATTAATTAAGAGAAAAAAATAATTAGAAAAGAGTGGATGAAATTTCAAAGTTTCAGTGAAAAACCTCCTGCTGATATCACTGTTGAATTTTTATGAATAGGATGCCTTTGCTTAAAGGCCTCTGTGCTCTTAAAAATGACAATTAAAAACATATATGTTTCTTAAACAAAAACAAAGGCAAAAGAAACTAATAAATCTTACTAAACCTGATGGCATGGAGTAAAATTTTGTTTGCTAAGAGGCAACACACTATTCAGGTGATGTCAGCCTCCCTGAAAACCATGGGAAGAAGCCCAATGCTACTTTCTAGTCTCCCCTCCTAGTTATGCCCCAAAGCACTTAATAAGCCCTGGGTACCTGGATTTTATTCTCATCCTGGTTAGTATTTCCTTCGCTTCCAGAAGCTGTGTGGGTACCAGCAAAGCCAGGCTCTTTCTGCTTTCGTGACCTCCCCTGGGAGGCAGAAGTCACAAGACATTTGGTCACCCAGCTTGAAAGTTGAGCGTCCTTCAGACATATTCACTCCCTCAAAAATACCACTGCTTTTTTTCACTTGATGTATTGGCCTGCTGAGAGCTGCAAGTGGAGGTCAGGTTGACTGCTTCTGCTTTCCAGACCAGGATGTGCAATAAGGACAGAGGTGCTCAGTTTTATTATTCTGTTCAGACTAAAGATTGCTCCATGTCTCTTTCCCTAGGAGATCTTAACAAACAGTAGAAATGTCTTCTTTCTTCTGCCTCTGTGGAGAGGAAAAGTAACGAGAGGTTTTTCCTAAATACCTTTGTTTTGTAACATTTCTACTCCTGGACAGTATCTGGAGCTTTATTATTGTAGGAATATAATATATACGATATAATAACACCACTGTCTTCATTGCCACAGAATAACTAGCTTCTGCTCTCAGCTCATCAATCTGGCTAGTATAAAGGGTGGGGGGGTCAGTGAGTTTGAATTATTTTTCTTTAATTCTTTTTAAATCATAGGAAACCTAAAAGTATCTCTGATTATTGCCCAGAACAAAGCCCTGCATGTGCTGCAGTGTTTAACTGAACAGGTCAGGATGAGCAACTTCTTCTCATGTCTGAAGAAAAGAAAAAAAAATTAGGGCTGAAGGAGGGAAATGGAATTGCAAGGGATGATGGGCATTTACACAACTCTTGTCTTCATGAAGGAGGGAGAGACAGGTCAAAATGCAATGGGAGCATGAAAAGCCAGGTGAACAATAAAGAGGGAAAAAGGACAGAAGGGACATTTATAGGCCTTGATGAAGAGGAGGAAGATGGAAAAGGGTTAGGAAGGCAGTCCTTGGAAGCCTTACAGAAGTGAAGGAATTACCATAGAAACAGAAAGCTCTTGATATTGTTGCTAATGCAGAGAAATGGTGTTTGCAGCATACCCAGATCTTTATGGGATTTTTTAGTCTTGACCTTTGGGACTTCTTTTTTTCTTTAGTGAATTCATTGAGATATTGTATAATATAATCCAGTTAAGCACTTCAAAACAGAAAAAAAACCCCCAAACTAAACCAACAACAACAAACAAGCAAACAAACAAACAAAAAAATACCCCAACCAAACAGACTTTAAGTACCTTTGACTTGTAAAATTTAGCAGGTTTCTAAATGCAGTTGACGGTGTTTTGAAAAATACTACTGGCAATTTTTAGATAGTACAGCTGCAATTTCAGGCTTTCTAGATGTTACTCACTGCTTTTCACATGTGGAAACAATTGTAGCATCCCAGACAGCAGCAGTGTTTTTTTAAAATGCCTGTAAATTTTAGTGACTGCCAACTAAGGGGTGCTAATGACAGTTTTCATACAATTTTTTTTATTCCTTCACTTCCTCTTTTGTAGATTTTGAAAATCTGTAGTGGCTCCAGTCAGAAGAGAAGCTATATTTAAAAATTTAGAGGATTTTTTTTTTTTACTTCTTACTGAAGGAGATGTAAGAAATTTATCTTTGCTCTAGCACAGCCTTGAAATAACATTTCATTATTGGAGATAATGTACTTGAAATTGTAGGAGCATTTTCAGGAAAGAATGCTTCTGTCACAAGTTTACTCTGTTGATTAAAAAAAAAAAAAACCACACACAACCCAACCCTAAAAAAAAAAATAAAATAAAAAAAAAAAAAAAAAAAAAACAAAAAAAAAAAAAACGAAAATAAAAAAAAAA
>JANIJG010026094.1:104214-119080 GCA_024611175.1 Megaceryle torquata
AAAAACAGAAAAAACAAACAAACAAAAAAAAAAAAAAAACCCAAGAGATTCAATCTCTCAAATCTCTCTCAGTCTCAACATCTAACAACACAAATTAAGATTTCAATATCCTGGCTTGTATTCATATGCAAAAGAGGAAAATATATTATTTAAAGAATGACATAAGGGAGAGAAAAGAAAACTCTTGACTTAAAAGCAAAGACTCCAGAGTAGAAGTGTCAAGAAGTAAGAAGTACGACAAACCTAAGATTAAAATGGTAGATTAAAAACAAAACCAAACAAACAAAACAAAACAAAAATGCCCACCTGAAAGATGGTAGATGAGGATAGCTCCAAGAGGAGTTTTGATAATTACAAGAGCTTGAATTTCTTGGAACTTGAAACTGACAGCATAAACCTGAGAAGAAAGAAACGTTTTGGCCAGGATAGAAGATGACTTCTGAGCAAGATCTTGCTAAGACCTAAGAGTGAGAACTCTCTTAGTAACAGAATTTATACAGCAGGAGGCAATGGAATGGTTTGGTTTTCAAGTACTAGCTAGGACACATCTGCATTTCTGCTTGTTGTGATACTTTGATTCATCACATAAAGGAGTCATACAAAGGAGTAGTATCAACAGGGAAATTCTATGTTGCAGGTATACATTTTAGTAATTTGCATTGCGGAATCAAGATGTCAAAGAGGAGCTTGTTCCATAGACCTAAACACCAGATGGGAAAGATCATCTAGATTGGCCTCTCGCCCAACAAATCACATAGAGGTTTTGTCTATGTAGCCTTTTGAATGTAACCATAAGTGTTGGTGTCAAAATAACAAAAAGAGAATATGGAAGTGTTTCCTTATATAGGTAGAATTTAGGCAGTGAGAATTTATTTCAGTCAGTAATCTTAAATATGTAAAAACACAACAACAAAAATTCTTCTTTTAAAAGAAAGGGAATATCTTCAGAAAAAAATCAAATTGTCAGTGAAAGAGGAATCCTTCTTCTGAGATTGTCCATTATGTAACAATATGGAGATTATTTCAGGGCCATTGTCTGTCATATAAAAATAAAAAATCCTGATTGCTCAGGTTTCTAAACCTTAACTATTTGTGTCATGAAGATACAAATTTAATTAATTATTGTATCGTGCAATTACATCTCTCACAAAAGTAATTTATCAGTAAAATCTTTTCTAATGTGTTGTACTCGGTAACTTAATGATCAGATAAAGCAACATTTTCTTTTTTAAACTTAATACGTATTTGGGATGACATCAATGAACACACAAGAGTTGCAGTAAATGTTATGACTCTGGGACAGGAATTATTACAAACATGAACATTAGAAATATGATATTTCAACTGAAGAAAATAATAATGTCATGAAATGAGAATAATAAAATGTTCTTTATATGAGGGGCAACCCTGTTGCTCTCTACAGCTTTCTGAGGAGGGGAAGTGGAGAAGGAGGTGCTGATCTCCCTGGTATCCACTGACAGGATAAGTGGGAATGGTTCAAAGCTGTAGCAGGGAAGGTTTAGACTTGACATTAGGAAGCATTTCTTTACTGAGAGGCTGGTCAAACACTGGAACAGGCTTCCTAGGGAGGCTGGTTGATGCCCCAAGCCTGTCAGTGTTTAAGAGGCATTTGGACAATGCCCTCAGTAACCATGCTTTAACTTTTGATTAGCCCCGAATTTGTCAGGCATTTGGACTAGATGATCATTGTGGGTCCCTTTCTATTGAGAAAAAAACCCATAATTTTTAAATGTAATTGTAAACAAAACCATATATAAATGCATTACTTTCTTCAATTCCAGCCTGTGTTTAGAGTTTGCACAGAACTGACTCTACAATCAAAGGGATGTTCCTTGTCTGCCTTATATATAGGCAAACAGCAGGGAAGAAAAGGGAACAAAATTAAACCTGCAGTTTTAAAAATTCTTGCAAGTATAAAAGAAAAAAATTATGAACTGAGCAGTATGGCCTGAGGAGTCCCTATAATGTAGACCTTGTCAGAGGAATTGGGAGTTAAACCTATTTGCTTTAGAGCATAATAGAGTTTGCTGTAGCTTTTAGTGTAATTTAATGAGAGAATTTCATTATGCCAGTGGTAAACTTCTTTGTTCCAAGCAGGTGGAAGTATACAAGAAAAACTGTAGAAATTTTTTTTTTTTCTCCTTCTGCTATAGTTAGGAAGGGAGTGAAGCATTTCATCCCTTGGCACCAGCCCTTGTCAGTGTAAGGAAATTTTCCATGATTTTCTGGGGCTGCTAGAGAAGAAAAGGAAGTATTTGTGCTCAGGCACATGGGAATCTCACATATGAGAGTATGCCTGAAAGAATAAGGGACACTCTCAGCTAAACCTGCCCTGGTTGTAGGATAGCTGTCTTTATGGTATTTTTGCTTTACCTTCTCTGTTTCTGAGGTGTATTGAATTTTTTTCCCATTTGCAGTGTATTAACCAAATGCTTGCTTAAGCTGGCAGAATGTTTAAAATAACTTGTGTCATGAGAGGCATATTGCACCAGGGGGAAAAATGGGAGAATTATAAAGATGAAAGAAGGAAGAACTAGGTATCACAATTAGTAGCTTAATGAGGTAAATGTCCAAGCTAAAAGGCAACACTCCCTGAGACAAATAAGGTCACTGATGTGACTCATGCCTGGAAAAAAGAATGGGAGATCTTTACATTTCATCTTCTTATTCCTTTTGGAGTACTATTTCCTTTCACAGGAGAATGAGGAAGAAGTTCAAGGGTGGACTGACTGGGAGGAGGCTGAAGGTCAGCTCTGAGCTATTGGTCTTCTGCTGAGGAGCCATTTCATTGTACACTGGATCCAGTGAGATACCTCCTGTGAGGAGAAGGAGCATAAGGTTGCCCCTTCTCCATTGCTAAGTTAATAAAGTAGTGACCTGTGGAGAAAATCCATTTCTGTGCCCATCTTTAAGTCCCTTGAGTATCCTGATTAAATAATCAACTGTATCGAAGCCTTCAGACTAGTTGAGTCATTGCTTGTGTTTGAACTACAGCACTTCTTTCCTCCAAACGTACTCTTAACCGAACTTACTGAAAGTCCTGAAGATAGTGATGCTACTTAACAGCTGTAGATGCAAATAAAAAAGCAGTATCTCACACCACCCATACAAGCAATAACATTTCAAGCTGCCTATGCTACCCACCAAAGGGCTATCAATCACATTTGCTATGAAAAAGGCAGTGCTTGAGGGCTGTTGGGCATGCTGGCTACATGACTGGGAGAGCACATAAAGGATTCCTGTGTTCATGTGGATGCAAAAATGAAATAAACTTTCAGGAAATGCAAAGATTGGATTAGCATCGCTGTAGTGCGTATTTCTCAAACACCTGCAGATTTTTGCTCTTCATTGAACTCAGTCCCCATGCACAGGGGAAAATGGGTCGTAGAAACACTGCAATGGGCATGGTTTCATCATGGGTTCCTCAGAAGGAAGATCGTGTTGATCTCTTGACCCTGGTATCCAGTGGTATCCAGTGATAGGATGCATGGAAATGATTCTAAGCTACATCAGGGGTAGTTTAAACTTGACATTAGGAAGGATTTCTTTACTGTGATAGTGATCAAATGCTGGAAGAGGCTTCCTAGAGAGCTGGGCAATGTGCCAAGCCTGTCAGTGTTTTAGAGGCATTTTGACAATGCCCTTATCAACATGCTTTAACTTTTGGTCAGCATGCATTTGGACTAGATGATCATTGAGGGTCCCTTCCAACTGAAAATATATCCTTTTCTATTCTAACATCAACTCTTTTGCTCTGCAGCTTTGCTCCTGTGGAGTTACACTTCTTGGTGTTGGAGGCATTGCCTTTGACCACTAAAAATAGTTCTTACACCTAAAGGAATAGATTGAATTGTTTAATGTCATATCTGTATTTATTTCAACCAGAATTAATAAATAAAACCCAAATACTTCAGTAGACTGCCTAATAAGCAAAGCAACTGTATTCTTAGTTCCGCATGAAGCTGACACTAAGGACTGATCCTTCAGGTTGCAGAGGAGCATCCCATTGTCCTTGTGATGTACAGTCTGCCTTTAAGCATAAACACTGGAACCCAATAATTTATTTCCTTTGAGAAAAATACATTGAGGATATTGCCTGTGGTATCTAAGATTAGTATAATTCATAAGATTGGATGATTTAATATATTGATTTCTTGACCAACATGTGTGTAAGCATATAATATAAATCTGTGTTATTGTAAAGTGGACAGTATTAAGTGCTATGGAGTTGTGTTTTGCTTGACTGCAAAAATTAGGCTGTGTGAGACCAACTTATTTTAAGCTTTGAATTACCAGCAAGTTTGCAGATGTTTTTTCTTTCCTTGTTCTGACCTATGATTATCAAATAATGGGCTAAGACCTATTTTATCTTTCTGCAATACATGATAATATCCTCTCAGATACTCCCTGAAGTGTCTGGAGTACAAATCTCATTTTATGTGTATTAAAAACAGTAGGGAATCTCAAATCGGCTCACTAAATAGCTTTTCTGCAACACCTTATTAAGAAATTGAAAACTAATACAATTGCCATTTTGCTGTTCTGAAGATGTTAAATGTGGCAGCAGCTGAATTCCAAGCTTATATTGTTTCTACACAAAGGACATTTGAAGGTGAAATGAGAATAAAGAGTATGATATTAAAATTCGTATTAAATACTGGAATGTGTGTATCAGGGATTGGTGTAGTACTTTGCACACCATGCTCAAAGTGTGATGGGAGAAAAGGAATTGCTTAATTAGAATTAAATGTTTAAGGACATAAATCTAAAGTTTATGATTTCCAGTTCAAGAAAAACTATGGTGTACACTTTCCACTTTTGAAATTAATTTCAGATACAGACAGAGTTCTCCTGTAAACAAATCAATGTATAACATTATTATTCACAGATCTGTTCTGTACTTGTTTTTCGTTCTGTGTCAAATGATCTGATAGGAAGCAGCATTAGGAATACCCTTGGGCCAGTCACTTTATCTCTGTATGCTTATGTTTATCTTCTGTGTTAAGTTTTGACAAGGTTTCTCTGTCCTTTTTAAGTGTTGTGAGCTCCAGAGAGGAATCCCAGTTCACTGTAGCTGTGCACAGATGTGGTGTTGGACAGACAACAGTCTCAGTGTGGTAGTTGAATATTATGAGTATTTTTAAAGAAATATTGTTAAGTTTCTTTAATGCTTCTAAAAGTAGTCAGCTTTACAAATGGTATTTTTAAAAGAAAAGGGTAACATTACTATGCACAGGGTGGGGCAATAGGTATTTGTCTTGTAAGTGCAAGCCAGCAGAAATATTAAATATTCCCTGAATATCAAGGTCTTGATTCTGCATTTGTTCTGGTTATAGAAGGACTTGGCATTAACTTAAATGTTTGTTTTAAAATTATGGATGTCTAAAGTATGTAAGTGAGTATTTACCAGGAGATCTTCAGCCGTAAAATAACAGTTGCTTTTGGCAGTTATGTTTTAACTGTCCATTCCTCATAATCTGAGAAATTCATGGTGGTTTATTATCTTATTCTGCTTCTCTTTCTCTTCTTTTGTTACTATCATAAATCTACCTGAACTGGGATGCCAAGCCAGCAAAGTTTATGTGTGCAGAATTTACAGCCAAACAATCAGAATTTGCCAAGACTGGACAATGTGAAAGTAAATGTGTAAATTGGGCTGCACTGAGAAATAATTTAATAATTCATTTTAATGTACCTGCAAGAGAAGAGAAGTATTATTTAAGGGATCATTATATGGGTGGGAGAAGAAGATCTGGGTTTTGTTCAGTATTGCTGCCAAATACAATTCACACTCTTGTTTCAACACAGAATTTTAAAAAAATTAAATTAACCTTAATAATTATTTGGGGAAAAAAAAAAAGAAAAATGTAAATTACTTTTCTGAAAATATTATTGACAGATCAGCATGGAAGCATATATCACACAGTGCCTGATATTGTTAATACTAGTTTGTGTCATTGTGAAAATGAAATTCACAAACAAGTATGATTCCCTTCCTTTCTTCCCACTAGCAAAATCAGTTCTAGACTATGGAATGTGACTGAAAATACTACCTTTGGTTTGACTTGAAGTGAATTTTATGTTCCTGTATAAGAAGTATCTGCATGAGTGAAGGTATTGACACAGTGTATAAAGAGATACCATTTATATGGTACATATAGATAGCTGCTGTATGTACTTACACACATGTACATGCATATGCTCACAAATACAATGGTTTTGTATAAAATTACTCTATGATGATTTTAAATTAATGCATCAATAAATGCTTTTAATAGACCCAAGATGCTTGCCAGTTCCCAAGTAACACTGTGTGCCTTGGAGACTGAAGTTCACTCTGAATTAGTCAACAAACAAGAAATCACCTCTACTGGGATAATTACAACATCAAATGCACTAGGGCTACAATCTATTGGAAGTCCTTCAGCCGCTTGACTGGACTTTGCATTAAGTTTCTTTTTTGGCAAGATATTTGTTTCTGGTGTTCCATTATATACCTGTCAGTCTAGGGAATCAAGAATAGTAGACATTAGTTACCTGTTAGGAAATCTCTTTTGAACATCTGTTCTTGCATCTATGCTGTGAAGAGGAGGAAAACACAGATTGGCTTATAGGAATTAAAAAATATGCGATTTAAAAGAATTCTACATCATGATGTATTTATTGTGCTTCTTACCATTTTATGTCTGAAAGAAATAACATAATTTGCCAAAAGAGTCATATTTTTAGTCTTTCATGTTTCTCATGTGGTAGCAAATGAAAAATTCATAAAGCTCACAAGAAAAATATTAAGGGTCAATAGCATAGGGTACAGTATATATATAACCACATAATGCAGAGTGCATTTAAAAATCTGCCAGCTTAGTTTTCTGTGAATGTTTTATTCTCAATTTTACAAGGTCAAATAAAATAGTGTTGTGAAAAATAAGGTGTGTTCTTTAACAGTATTGCTTTTACAAGCAGCAATCTTTTGCCAAAGTTTATAATATATCTTAAATATATTTTTGTTTGAATGAACTGAGTAGTGGAAGCATCTTTCTGTATGCTCTCCCTATCAAATTATTCTAAATCTATTATGAATATAGATTTAAGTCTTGAAGAATACAGGGAAATGGATAAGTTTTCATTAAATAAATACTTGTCGAAGATGCACAACTTGGACAGATTTTTACATTGTTCTGAATGTGTCTGGCAAGATTAGTTTCTGGCTTTTTGTTTTGTTTTGTTTAACCTACTGATGTTGTTGAAATAATAATTTTTTTGGTTTTATTACATTTTACACATGACACTGTTTTTTTCACGATTTACTTTTCTTTTCCCCTAGTTAAGATTCCAGAGGCTTATTTTATTAGAGATCCTCATACTTTCCTCCTTACAAAGGACTTTATTAAGGTATATGTGTTCTTTATAGTGGAAAGAAAAAAAAAAAAAAAAAAAAAGGTCTGTCAAGACCTGAACTGCATGTCCTCACAGGTTAACATTTTCACATATAACGCCAGTTACTGGAAATGAGAATGGTTAGTTGGTTAACTGAAGCATGCTTGAAAGGAGAAGCAAAGCTTGTCTACAAAATACTAACACTTGGATGAGTCTGCAGCCTGGGAGGAGAGCACCGGGTGAATTTTCTGGACTTTTTTCATGGCTGACTTGGGATATGCCTGCATTGTCACACAGTGTGTTGACCTCTCTCCTTGATGCATATTGCTCATGACAGTCCCTCTCCCTTGCCCGCAGGCCATGGAGGCGCAGATACAGAACTTTGGACAGACGCCATCGCAGTTGCTCATTGAGCCCCATCCACCTCGGAGCTCTGCCATGCACCTGGTGAGACATAACTGCTGGCTGGGAATGCATTCCCTTTGAACCTGAGGAACCTTTGTAGGTCATAAAGTACCCATTAAGCAACACTTTCCCTGCCCTCATTGCCCAGGCAGCTGGACTTTCTCCTGTTAGTGAAAAAGTTCACAGTGCTCTAGAAGAGCTAGGTGGAGATTTGAATAGATTTAGCTTCCTATAGTCCTGGATTTTCCTGTGTAATATTGTATAAAAAAGCACTTTATCTTCATAAATATACACTTGATAAATATATATTTGCATTCTTATTTCTGCGAGTAGTGGAAATGACTGCAGGCTTTTCTTAGAGTGAGCATGTTGTTTGGTTTTAAAGGATGAATTGTTAGTGGCTGATTTATGAACAATGCCTGCTTGACAAAAATGAAGTAGTGGAGTTCAAATAGTGCTGGAATCCTCCTGCCTGTTCCCCTGGGACAATACAATGTATATTTTGAATTTCAATTTCAACTCCAAAATGCATTCCTAATGCATTCTTCTTTGTGCTTCTTGCAAAGAATGTTATGAAATAGCCAGACAACGAGACATTTCTCTGTGTTTCTCTCGGCCTTTGATTAAATGCTTAAAGCTAGATACTTTAAGTTTTGTAAATCAACAGTAATACTTGCAGTGGTTTCAATCATTTTATCTATATACAAAGAAATCACTCTATCAAGTTGTATACTGCGAAAATGGGAATAGATCTGGAAGAGTTAGCTGTGTTATTTTAAGTAATGCCTAGATGTCAAACATATGTGTTTATTTTATATTCTTAAGATACAGATAATATATTTTTAATAATAATTTAAAGTGATAAGTAGAAAGAATTATTTGAACTTCTAGGGTTTGGGGGTTGTTTGTTTGTTTGTTTTTTTGTTTTGGTTTGGTTTGATTTTGTTTTGTTTTGTGACAGTGGTTGAAAAAAAATAACAGTATTTAATAACAGTATAATTCTTCATGTAAAAAAAGCTATGTCACTTGTAGAATCATCAAACAGTTTTACAATTACTTACAGATTCCCCAATAAGTAGATGCTTTACAATGAATTAAATTTTCCATGTTTGGAAGTACTGTATTTCATATAAAGACTTCATTAAGAAAAATGAAAAATGTGTCAGTTTTTAACCCCCTCTCGAAATTTCTTTTTTCAACTGTTGTAGTTTATAGCATTTATATTTATGATGCATTAATTGATTAACTGTTGACTCATCTCTATTGCATGAATAGTAACTGCTGTATAATTTTACATTTTATTGTACATTAATTAATACTGATGGTCATTTTGTGCCCTGTAATGATAACCCTTACCATACCTATTCTCTATTTGTCCTCATGTAATGATCCAATAATAGCTTCTGATCTTGCTTTCCTCCATCTCTAGTGTAGATGTGCAGGTAGTGTTGTTTTCCCTGTATGTGCACACTCTTGCCTGCTCTTTTTTAACCTCATTTCCCTCAGACCTCCTCACTAATTGTGTTATCCCTTCTGTTTTCTTCTGCTCTCTTCTCCTTTCTACTCAACAGTGTTTCCTTCCACAGAGCCCCCTCATGTTTAAAGATCAGATGCAGCAGGATGTCATCATGGTGCTGAAGTTCCCATCAAATTCCCCTGTTACTCACGTGGCAGCCAACACACTGCCTCACCTGACCATTCCTGCTGTGGTGACCGTCACTTGCAGCAGGTTGTTTGCAGTCAATCGGTGGCACAACACAGTAGGTAGGTTCTCATGGGCATGTTTAATTCAAATTTGAAGACCTTAACAGTGGAGCTTTAATTTCCAGTGCAGTTTAGCTGGATGTGGGTTAATCTCACCCACCTGCCCGTGAACAAAAATTTACTGGTTTTTTTCTAGTTTGTGTGAAATAATCAAAGCTTGTGTTTTCTCTGGTGCCATTCCTAGAAACACTCTTCCTAACAGCAGCACATCACCATGGCAGCCAATCGATTTGTGGTTACATCAGGATCAGCCTTTGATATAATGCTTTTCAGGAGAGCGCTGCAGTACTTGACACAGCCAATATTAATATGTCCCAGGTTTCAGGAATACATGCTGGCATGCTAGACAGCATACATCACTGTCTCCTGCTTGAGAGAGATTTCAGGTCTGTCCAGAATCTTGTCATAAGCCCTCCCCTGGGTCATCCTTTGTTAATTAATGTGGGACCCTAAGCAAACCTTAGCAGCTGAACGCCAGACTATTCTGAAAAGAAGTTTCCTCATTCCCTCCCAAAAGCCCACCCAATAAGGTCATCCCAAATTTCCCTTCCAGACCCTCTTCTCACCTCTCCATATTGCTGCTAGGACTGTCCTGTGTCATCACCTGGAGATGTAGGTGCTGAGGTTGTCCCAGACATTGCTGAGTAAGTGGTGGAACTGTGAGGTATATGAGGGAATCAACAGGTTTCCTTTTCTATGGTGGCTTCCTGCTGAGATACTCGCTTATCAGGTGCAACTGCATTAGATGTAAAAATATTTTGCCTATTTCTTTAAAATAAAAGGGAAACATTCAGAGGGAAGAAAAAAACAAACAAAATATTTAAAAAATATGTTTTGTGACAGTGTCCTCAATGGAAGAGCCCAATGTCAGAAATGATTCAGAGGTTCATAAAACTGTCCCCTGGTATTTTAAAATGGTTTTGACCAACACTGGTTGACTAATTCTTCATTAGTTCCCCTGGGTTTTTCAGGGACACTGCCCAAGTGCTCTTTACTCATCATCATTCAATTTCCTCCATTTGAGGAAATAAGTACTCCTTTCTCATCCAGAATGTCAAGTGAAGGGAAGCCAAAATTCCTACCCAGACTTTACTGGGAAGAATTCAAAGTCATTAATATTTCAGTATCCTGGATTTTCAAGGCCAGCTGTAGACCCTGTTTTCTTTGACCTCCTCCAGTTGTCTATTGCAGGAGTAGAAAATGGAGTTTTATTCTCCAGCGCTCTGTATCTGTCTAATGGAGGACATTCTTGTGCCACATGGCAGTTCCTGGCAAAAATTGTGTTTATGATTTATATGATGCTCAAATGAAAAAAAAAAAAGAAAAGAAAAAGAAAAAGAAATCTTTTACACTATTTTAAAGGAGTTAGTTAAGGAATGTTAGTGTCTGGAGAAGTCATAATGAAATCAGCGCTCATGGAGGTATAGTTACTATTGCATAACTGAAAAATTTACAAATGCATATTAATATAGCACAGATTGTGTAATCTTAAAACATTCATGGAACAAGCAATAGTAAGAAGTTACCTTTTATATATATAATATTCTAATAATGCAGTTTTAAACCTAGAAAAATCTTAAAAATATTTAGACAACAAGGTTCCTATGTGCTTTATTCTTCATTTCATGTGTAGGTCTTCGGGGAGCCCCAGGATATTCTTTGGATCAAGCCCATCATCTTCCAATTGAGATGGATCCATTGATTGGTATGTCAAGATGAAAATATGGCAATATATTTGAAAACAAGCATTTTCAAGAATTATCGATTAAGCTGTATTTGTATATTATGCTTCATTTAACATAGAACATAGGAAAATATTTATTCTTGTCAGTCCTGGAGAACTAAAAACATTAGCTATTGAGGCTGAATGAATTACATGAGTGCTATCTTTTATTAACATCACCAGCAATTGGTATTTAAGAAACAACCAATTAAGTCAGTTACATTGTCAGCCCATATCTATAATTCTGTTCCCTTATCAGGTCACATTAGTAAAATAAAATGTGAGAGTCTGGTAGAGTTCACATATTTTCATTTCTTACAGCCAGCACTGTGTCTATCAGTGCAGATGAAAATCCATTTCTTCCGATTCGATTTATGATTTGGATTGTTTTAGTCAGCATTGCTAAATTACTAAAGAAAAGACTGGATTTTAAATTGGTGCATGATTCTCTTTTTAAATCCAGAAATATTTGAGAAAGTGAAGTATTTTGAGAAATAGAAACAATTTTGCAGCATTGGTGAGAAAAAAAATAATGTATTTTTAAACATCTCCAGAAGGAAATGTTCCTTTTTTGCCTGTGTCAATATTCACAGTTGAATGATTTATAAACAAGAACCTCAGGAGACTTATCCTTCTCGTTTTGTGTGCTTCATTTGATCATATAATGACAATGGTTTTCTCTTCAGGTTTTCCTCTCAAAATCCAGGGCAGAATTATTGTGCCCACTTGTTCTGGATACTTGAGTAATTTGTCATTCATTATCTTTCAGTGGATGGACATAGAGGGTCTGATAATATAAATATGTGTTCTTGAAATGTATATAACCATGGTATTACACTTTACAAGCCAATTTAAAACAGGGTCTTCTTTTAGTTGAGTCACTTATTTCATGCAGTTGTGAACAATTTAAGTAGATAAAAAAATAGGGACAACAGAAATTTCAGAATATTATTTGCATTATCATGTTCCTGCATTAAGAGAAACGTGTCTTTCAGAGTGAGTTTTATCTCATTTCAGTTAGCTGAAGTTAATTGTTAAGATTGCCTCCATAGCTACGGTAGAAAGAGAAACCATCCTCTGAAGTTGTCTAGCACCTGGACAGCTATTACAGCATGAGATGACTTGCCATGTGAAGTGATGTCTCTCTCTCCAGTGAATACAGAGGGAGCATAGATAACTAACTCAGCTTATATACTGAACTTTTAGAAAGTAAATATCAGCTGAGAGGGAACACACCTTTACTGTATTGCCAAATCCTGCCTGTTTTGTCAGAGGTAAGTAAAGAGCACGTTAGCTGGTTAATCCCAGTCCTTCCTAACAGCTCTGTTTCACAGTCAGGGTGGTGAGATTCTGCATGAACCACTCCTTTTCCCTCTGTCTGGGGGAATTTCCAGGTGGCATTGACTCTGCTCATGACCTGGCTCCCTGTCTGAGGGGTAGGTGGTAAGACAGTGTTGCAAGAGCACATTAAACTTCAATAGTTTCATTGGTTGAATCCTTACATCTTTGATCTGGGTAAGCACCTGCAGGTATGGGGGATGTCGAGGTAACACACCACCAGCAGAGGTATTTTCTTCAGGAGAGATACCAACCAGCAAGAAATTGCTTTCTGTGATATTGATAGTTTTGACTTGATATTTTAAATAGACTTCCATGACTTTTCCCTAGTTCAGTTTGGTTTTGGAGACTACTTCAGCAGAGCACTTAAAATATTACCACATATTATGCAGTGCATCAGACAGTTTATAAAAAATTGTCATCTCCTGTAAAATCTTTTGTCTTATTTGAAGAAAAACCAGAAATCTCACGATAATTTTGTATTTCTGACATCCATATAGACAGCTCTAAATGTTCATATTCAAAATGCTTACTCAACAACAAATTCACAGTTCATTGAAAGTTAAATATATTCATTTTCTCCTGTAAGTGGATGACAGGAAGGTGTTGGAATGGCTTACTTGTAAAATGTGTTTTGCATTTCGTTACAGCCAATAACTCTGGTGTGAACAAGCGGCAGATCACAGACCTTGTGGATCAGAGCATCCAGATCAATGCACATTGCTTCGTGGTCACAGCAGATAATCGCTACATTCTTATCTGTGGTTTCTGGGACAAGAGCTTTCGAGTTTATTCCACAGAAACAGGTGACCCTGAATACAACAACCTGTTTCTTCTTAGGTCACAGTGGATGGTTGCCTTAATATTACCATATCTAATGCCTGTGCTTACCCCTCAGTAAATGATAACAGTCAATTTATTATTGCTTTACCTATATATAATTCACTATATTGCTAAAAACTGACTGCAGTAATAGAAAGGAGGCGATGACCATAGTAAATCTTAGTTTGATGTTAGCATAACACAAATATACATTTTTAATATAATAATGTTGCAACAGTATGGAAAAGTTCATGTGCTGTCTTATGCATATAATTCAGGAAATTCACAAGTAGTGTTCTAGCACCATTTCTTAAATACTGATGGAGCAGTAATTACAATTAATATTCAGTGACTGCAGCACTGGCTTGATTTTTGGAGATAAGGGTTAGGCTATGGATTGACACAGAGCACAGCCATCAATAGGAACATAAAAAGAGAAAAAACCCCAAGTTTTAGCTTTGTGATATTTTTTTATTTTGCTGTAGCATGGAGTGAACTCTAATTAAGGGACACAAGGCAAAAATTACATTTGCTCTGAATATCTGTTACTGATTTCATTAAGGATTTCTAAAAGCTGCAAGTACTTTGCCTGAATTTGTATCACTTTGCACTCCCACCAGGAAAATTAACTCAGATTGTGTTTGGCCACTGGGATGTTGTGACTTGCCTTGCCAGATCAGAGTCCTATATTGGTGGCGATTGCTACATCGTGTCTGGGTCTCGTGACGCTACGTTGCTGCTTTGGTACTGGAGTGGCCGACATCATATTATAGGTGACAATCCAAATAGCAGTAAGTATCCAGTAAAAAAACACCTTCCATGGAGGTTCTCTGTCACACCTATTCATTTTTAGCATTCCTTCTGTCAGCTTCAGAAGGTATTACCAAATATGTCAATTACCTCACTTACAGGTTGAAAGTCTGGTATAAGAAGAGCGCCATATGCTAAGCAATTCATAGAGTACTAGTGCAAAAAAAATGTTTAAACAGTCTGTGCGTGGTAACAGATAATGGTATGGGAGTAATACTTAAATTCATAATTACCTCCATCACTTATCATCATGTCTTCACAAACTAGAACAAGATGCTTATGGCCTTTAAGTGACAAGATGTATATCAGTATATATTGACTTTCCTTTCTCCAGAAATATTTTTTGGCATTTTAACTTACTTCCTTTGTGCTACAGCATGCCATATCAGCTGCTTGCCTTTTCAGAAAAAGAATGTCTCACATGCCATGGAATTAAATGAGTCTCTTTAAGAAAGGTCTTTCTATAGCAAGCAAACCTTTGGAGAAGCAATGTGACTGAGTAAAAAGTAGAAAAAGATAAAATTTCAGGAAGAGTTTACATATAATTTGCAGAGGACAAGCTATCAGTGCTTTCCAGAGTGAAGGGGACAATAATAATAATATATA
>JANIJG010026094.1:119180-132589 GCA_024611175.1 Megaceryle torquata
ATAATATATGAAGGTACTTAAAGTGCACTACTAATTTGCAAGATCCCTTCACTCAAGCCAGAAATGTGACCACAGCTAAACACAAGTGCAACTTTTATCCAGCTATTAGGGTTGCTTTGTACAACACTAAATGCATTTTAAATAAAGCAGTTTAGGAATTCTGATGATTATTTTCAGCACAAGGATATTGCCTCTTTAGATAAACATGGAAGAATCCATCACTATCAATTTCGATCTCTGGTTCAAGTACTGACTGGAGGCAGTTGTAGACCTGTCAGCTGCAGACATCTAAGTTAACAGTATTTCTTCAACTGAATGTCAAGTAAAAAAAAGTGTTTTATTCATTACAGAGTAAATCTTTTGTTAATTTCACAGCAGCAGATTTTTTAATGTATTTTCATTTTCTTACATTTATCTGTAAGCATAGCAAAGGGGAGACACAAAGAAGCCTCACTTTCTCACTTGACTTTCTTTTTCTTTTATAACTGAGAATGGAGGGGAAAAAAACCAAACTGTGTTCCCATAACAAATTTCTCTAATTTTTATACATATTCCAGGGCTTTTATAGCAGTTAATTCTCAGATAGGGAGAAATTCAGTCTGAAAAGGAATTTAATGTCAAGGCACCCTGTTTAGCTTTACATCATTTTGTTTCTTTGAATGCCTATTCATTCATATCAAATATTAGTCATTCCTATCAAGTATTAGTAATTCATATCAAGTATTAGTAATTGATATAAAGTATTAGTAATTTCTGTGCTAAGAGTCAGGAAAAAAAATAATAAGAGCTTGCTTCTTCCATTAAAGAAAAAATGTAAGACTTTTTCTTTACTTCTTTTGGTTATATGGTGCTTGGACAGCCTTGCCATTAGTATATCCTTACTGGCTGATACAATTTTTTTGGAGATAAATTTATTGTAGTTCTGATACCTTTTTTTTTTTTGTCATCATAGCATACCTGAATGCAAGAAAGTGGTACTTTTTGGAATCTTGGGTTTTATAACTTAGCTGTATAACTTTGGAAGTGTCTGCCTTGGAGATCTTTAATTTTATGAGAAGAAAGGATATCAATCAGCTGGCAGAAATCAATGAAAATAAAGACAAATTGTATGATTTGCTCTCTGTCTCTACCTCTATATGGATAAAGTGCTGTTTGCATGAGGTGAAGTCCTTATAGTCAGATTAGATTAATGGGAAACTCTGCTGCCAGTGGTCACGTCCAGGCAAATGTAATATCACACGCACAGGTAGCAGAGCTCTGGAAGATGAAATACCCAAGTCCACTGCAGTAGATTCAAACTATATTGATCAGATTTCTTGCTACTCATGTTGAAGACATGTTAAAGGCTTATGCTGAGGAAGAAAAAGAGATGTCATCACTATTATTGCTATCTCTACTCGTTAGATTAAAGTTGCCATGGATATGCTAATTAGATACTAGTACTGTACTATAATCAGAACTTCATGTGTGGTAAACATATCCTTATTAACAGCTAGTTTGACTTCTCATGAATATACACAAGTGATTATATGCCTGAAGGATCTTCTGCCTTTTAAAACTTCTACAATTACTAAATCTTTCTGCTGAAGTAATGACTACTAGATTCTATTTGCTACCATGAACAGACATGATAGTTATTATGTGACTGATTCCCTGTATACTAACTTCCAGGAGCGAAGCATTCTCAATAATCCTTATGAAAATATGTTTGAATTTTTACATAGCCACCGAAGGAGTAAATAAATATTTCCTAATCTACTCTTCTTCCACACTTACTGGTAGAAGATTAGGATTTACCTTGTAGGAAAAGTGAAAGTAAGATGTTCACTGTAGGTCAAATCCAATTAGTTAGCATCTTTAGAATGAATTTCCATAAAGATGTAGATGATATTTTCAGGAGAAAAAAAAAAAGAGAATTAGTTTTTTAGAAGCTGTCATCTGGAGACACAGATAAGGTATTTTATACCACGGACTGTAAGAAGGTGAAGAATTCGAAGAAAAATGTCAGGTATAGTAATTATCTAGGTTAGATGCTTGACTTTTTAATGATCTTTTAAGCTGAAAGACAGTTAATTATCAATTTCAGCTTCAATGCATCCAATTACTAAAAGGAACTTTAGTTGTTTCAGAAAATGGTAAGGAGGGGAAAAAGCAAGCCCCCAGTCCTAAGCAGTTTATGTAATTTTCAGTTGTATAGAAAAATTTAGATACCATTTCATTAGAAAACATAGCAAACACAATCATTTATTGTGAAATACTCTGGGCAAAAGACTGTCAGAATAGAATTCCTTACCAGTTTTGCTAAATTCCATATTCCAGAATCTATTAATTAGGTAAAATCTTTGCTAAACAACATATATGTTAATAACCTAGCCTGTTGGACTTATGTAGAGCCTTCTGCTGAAATACCTGTGCGGGCACGTGTTCAGAGAGTGACTTCAGCTGTGTCTGGGGGAAATACAGAACCAGCTCTACTTGAAAGAGGACAGTGGAAAAAGCTTATGTCTTTGATAAGACTATTGCAAGTGGCTCCTCCAGCTCAGTAGAAAACTTGCCTGTGAGAGAATGGTGATCTTCATTTTGAAATTTGAAAATATTTTTTCCAATCAATGCGTTTTCAAGTTAATGCTTTCATTCTGCAGTAAGTACCAAAGAGGAGTTTCTGGTTCAGTTTGCACTTGTCACTATTTCTTGACACTTCTCACAACTGCTGTGAGGAAACTAAAGTTTTACCAGATTTTAAATACAATGTTTTCCATGGAATAGCTTTCAAAAATAGTTTGTAAAAAACCTTCTAGATTGAAAGTTTGTCCAGGAAGTGGAAAACAAAGTTCTTGGCCTCTAGAGACTGGGGGAATTCGAACCCACGTTCCCATATTCACAAGCGTATGTGGGAGGGGACCCCTGTGAACCTCTGCTTTGGTGGAAAGCAGAAGTCTTTGCTCTGCTCTGGTTTATGGATCTTACATGACATGATGATTGGATAGAAATAGAGCTAAATCAAGAAAACAAAACTGCATACTTTCAACAACAGTGTGTAGGGCAAATTCTCTCCCTACATGTACTTTCTCTGGTCCAGTGAAACTCAGTTTCATGGATATGCAATGGCTAAGCTCCAATAACAATAACAGAAAATGTCCTTTTCCAGCCTAGACTAGAGGCTGGTGTCTGGGGAAGCTCCTGAAAAGAGGGAGAAGTGGCATGAATTCCCTTAGGCTGAAGGGAAGCTAAATACAGTGTTTTATGTATGTTTGAGCCTCCCCTTATTTTTTTATCCTTGCTTAGGTAAGTACTACCTTTGGGAAAAACACTGAACTGAATGAAGCTTAGTCATCTTGCCAGAGTCAGATACCTACTTTCTAAGCCAAAATTGCCCATCTGAAAGAGGTAATCTGAATCTGCACCTTATTAAGTTGATGACCACATTATATAAATCTGCTGGAGTTGATAGAACAGTGAAAGGAATCTGTTTTCTCGTAGGAAAACATGGCACATACAAAGGACGTAGTTTGCTTATTTAAATTTTTTGATGGGATCTGGCAACTGTAAATCTTTGCAGTTCTAAGAGGTTAAGTAGAAAAATTATTGTGATGGAGTTTGACAATTTGTGTTTTGATTTTTTGTCTCTTGATATATAGGGATTTGGTTTAGCCAAGCACTAATTTGTATACACATTTCTTCTCACATAGCAACTGTATTAGTCATCACAAAAAGGTGCAAAGCGAATGCATGATATGCCCTGGAGTTCAACATCTATTGTTTTAGTTGTTTTATTTTTATATTTTATGATTGCTTTATTGAATGTCTCTTTCAAACAAGTGACTTTGAAAATGAGAATTACCTCTGCGTCTTTGAACAGATACCAAAGTGGATGATAGAATTGCAAAAAAGTGAGGGACAGATGCTTTCATCTGAAACAGACACAAATTCAGAAACTAATTTGGAAGTGATAAAAATTAATTTGCACACTTTAATTGGAATCAGACTCCTACATGAAAGAAAGGAAGGGTAGGCAGCTTGTGTTAAAAGCTGATTGAATTTTTTGTCAGGTAAGTATGTTGGACTTGGCCGCTTATCCTCTTGAGCCTCTCTGTGCAATATATTACATTCGCCCTCTGACTGGTGTTCTTTAAAAGGATCAATGCTATTCCTGCTTTGTCCCTAGAGCCTGAAATTTCATTGATCTTGGGACTTGACATTTCTCATTACCTATTGTAGCTTCCAAGAGGATGGCCACAAGAGGTGTGAGAGTTAACCCTGCTTTTTCTAACAGGAACTGTGCTGACCATTGGAAAATATTGTGTCTATCATCTCTAAACTGGGTTTATTTAACTTTATAACATAATCTTCAGAGGTGCTAACAGTGAGTGTATTGTGTACATATCTGAAAGGGAGGGTAAGTGCTACCATAGAGGAGCTTTATCAGGTTAACCTGCACCTTTTTTTTTTTTTTTTTTAATTCTGTCACAAAGGATACCTTTATGTGTTCCTTCTACATAGCATATTTTTTGAAACAAAAATTGTGAACATCACAGGTTTTGTGAGCTTCTGTCTTGAAAGACTACTTATTGTGGAGTCAGAATATTTACTTATTCTTTTATATCGCTCTACATGTTAATACTCTATAATGTGCCCTAGTTTAACATTGAAAGGGCAGCAGTTTAAAAATAGCCACCAGTGTGGTCTGAACCAAGTAGACTGGATGGCTGCCTGAAGGTCCTGCACAAGTACGTTAGCACACATTCAGTCTGCTTTGCACATTTATAGAGTTATTATGGTACTTGTATGCCTGTACAATTTAGGTATTCTTTTTTAAAAATATGGTATCTTCCTATTCTTCTGCCAGAGTATAAACTATATACTCTGTATATACTATATACTATATATACTATATACTCTCTACATACTATAAACTCTTTGAAAACTAGTGAGTAATGTTTACTGGCATCACCTCTACTCTGGCAGCCAGAGACATCTCTCTCCTAAGACTGATATGCAAAGGTAAATGAGCCAATAACAAACCTGAACTGATGCAGTTATATCTGTGCCCATGCTTTCCTGCATACCCCATGGGAGGGGTGCAGGGTAATAGAGGAACTTGCCAAAGTTCCCAAAGCAATTTACTGAAAGAAATGGGAAAAAAAGCTCCAAATCCTTACTCTTCTCCACTGTATTTTTCCTTTTAGGGTCTGGGTAACTGTAAAATACTTGAAAGTTCACTCATCTGGGTGAATTGTTTGTAAATATGCTGCTCACATTCATCGGCAAATAAACCAGTTCTGCCAGAGGGAAAAATATTTTGAATATATGAATATTTTTCTGTCAGTGATCTTTCTTTTACAACCATTACTCCCTTGTTTTGGTGGACATTGTTATTTGCTACTTCATATTCTGGAATATTCCTATTTATTGGTCATTGCCTTATCTTTTCATCAAACTACAGAATTTTTTTTTCTGACAGTAAAAACTCAAGAAAGTTATTACATTTTCAGTTCTGTAAAAGTCATAGTGTTTTCTAAGATTTTTTTTTTTCTGACCAATATCCCCTCAAAAGTGTTAATGCAAAGTAAATAGTAAAGTAAATTATTTTCAGAAAAATAATTCAGCTATAGCCTTGTTACTTCCTGCTGTCAGACATGAAATGGAAGCTGGAATTTGCTTTTTGCACTCATGTTTCTTTATATAGCAATCTGTACATTGTTCCTGTTAAAGGACAATATGAAAGAAATAGTAACAATGGCTGTTCTCTTTCTTTGCTTTGTCTTTTTTTCATTACCATGCAAGACCACCATATGTTCCAGAAGAACCCTACAACAGCATTAAGCATTATATTTTTCAGAAAGAAGGGAAGATGTATTTTATTTTAGACTTTGTAGAAAAACTTACTTGGTTGGAAATGCAACGCAGATTATTACTTTTTTCCTTTCTGCCCTCTAGTAATTCAGTTCAAAGGTGCTCCTTTGGGGAAATTACAGGGAGTTTACAGTGATGGTATCTCAGTTCATAGGTAGGATATTTTCACCTGCCATTCCCTCAGAGCTGCAGCTTTTGACCTTTGGCTACATCTATCAGTAGTGAGTTGACAGTGACAGAATATTTTGCTAGATTTTGAATGATTCCTGGAGTCCACAACTTCTGTCCTTAGCAATAAAATGTAATATGACTGAGGTTCTCTACCCCATGCCACAGCTTGTCCCTTAGAAAGTATCACTGAATAATTTTTCCTTTGAGCCCTAAGGGGAAAAAATCCCATTTTCAATTACTGTTGGACTGTTACTCCTAATAATGATATTCCATTATTAATTTGTATTTACTGAAAAACAGGACTCAAAGATCTATGTTTCAGGGCAGTTGTTTCTTATAAGCATTTCCCTTTATAAATCAAGAAGTCAATTAAACATGCTCATTTTTCATATTCTGACATTTTACAGCTTTTATTATAGTATTTTCCTAGGAAATACCAAGGAAAATGTCTTTTTGAAAACTGCATTATTTCTTTTCTCTCAAAAAATTCTAACCATCTAATAATTTCAGTTGTTCACCCTTGCAGTCTAATGACACTACATCATGTGTACACCCCTGTAATCAGAGTATATACAAAGCATCTTTCTCTGTTTCTTACAACACCCATACTTCCCTAGAAAGCAAGCCCGGTATTCATTTCACATCTTCAGTTTCCAGACCAGAAAGATTCTTTTCTTGCAGGCTGAATCAGGAAATTAGGATTTATTGGGATAACTGTTTTAATTAAGGAGTAGGAAAATATTAAATATGTCTCTACAATGCAGTGATATGCTAGATGGACCCACCCTGTATTATGGTTCCAAACCTGAAGTCCATAAATCCATGGTTGGTAGTTATCAGCTGGTTCAGAAAAACAGCAAAGTACATGGAATTATTATTAAAAATTTTATGACATCAGGCTTTGGAAAGAAATACTGTAGATTCATGCTAATTTTTCAAGAAGTATTGTTATATACAGTTCTGGCTACACAAATTTTAAGAAAATTTGGAGCTAGAAAGACACAGAAATATGTTGCTACAATGACTGAAAAATTACAAGCCCATGAAAGGAGTTTATAAGAGTTTGGTTTGTTTAATAGAGTCAAAAGGAAAGGCCAAGAGGACTAATTTAGTCTGTAAGTGGGGAAAGCACAAGAGAGGGGTAAAAAACCTGAATCTAAAGGACAGTGCTGACGCTGTCAGCACAAAGAGTTACAAGATAGACAGGAATAAAGTTGGACTGAAAATCAAAATATTTCTCTTTTATAGAGTAGAAAAGGCCTGGAATATCTTCCCAAGTCACATACTCAGATAGCCATTTCATTAATTTATCAACAGGCATATATGTTGAGAGTGTCCTCAATAAAAAAGACAAAAATCATTGACCCACAGAAGTCTATCCAAGCCTCCATTCCTACTTCATATCTTTCAGAAACCCACACAATATTGCTTAGCTACTCCTGTAGCTCCCTTTTAAATTTGTTTTAGTGTTTAACTGTTTGGTTTATTTTCCAGTGAGGAAACTGCATTTTATTGCCGAGTTGAAATGCACCCATTGGACCTCACAGTGCCATTATCTGTAAGATAAATTTCTGGGCTATTGGACATCTTTTAGGCCTGTGACTCCCTGCTAGAGTGGTCAAGTCACTGCTTTGCTGCCTGTGCAATGAAGAGAAAAAACACTTTAAACACCCTGCAACCTCCTGTCTTACTCTCTATATCAGCTGTGTGACCCTCCTTTAAGTTCATTTCTGGTCCCCAGTGGCTAGATAGTTCTTGACTCCCATATGCTATTCTAGGGTTATTGCACTGAAAGTTAATGTTGAGGGAGTTTTCCTTTCTGACTCCATAAATCCTTCTGCATTTCACTGCCTTCCAGAACAGAGTCTCTTCCTTTCCAGTGAGCAGAGTTTGTGCTTATCCGTGAACCTCAACCTTCCACATGGCTGCATTCAAAATAAATGAAATAAACCACATTTTGCTGGTTTTATTTAACTAGGCAACACAGATAATATTATAATAATTACTTTATCCGTTATACAGTTGCCCATGAATGATTGTATTGCTTTTTATACAACCAGATCTTATCAGCAAAGATTTTCTATTATCCTGTAGATAATATTATTGCTTAGTATTCAATCAAGACTCAATTACCAGCTCCTAATTGGACACCCTGATTTCCAGTATCCTAATATGTAGCTCATAGCAGATACCTTTCTATGGATAAGAAATGTTAAGTTTTGTCACTGAACCAGCTTCTATGCCATCATTGTTTGTCCACAGTCAGTTCCTTATAAAACAGGTTCAAATCAAGACATTGTGTTACTAAGACTCACATTCCAGTACAGCATGGTGACTGGCCTTAATAAGATTTTTGCTTCCAATTCTTTGTTGAAAGAACTGTGGATTAACCATTTTGTTATTTTGCAAAGGATTAATGTTACAGTAATTTATCTGTAATTCCCTAGGTAATTTCTTTTATCCTTGTTATGTATTTGAACTACACTGGCAGAGCTCCAGCCCTTTCAAATTTCCTAATTTTCTGTATTTCTTTTGTACAAAGTAAATACATAATGAGATGAAATCTGTGTTATCTAGTAAGTTGCTAATTTTTTGTTACTGATTAACTTTCTTTGCCTGGCAAAGCAGTGTGCAATACTGAGCAATTCTTTACCACATACAGGAGTTTCACTGTTAAGATGTCAGCATGTGTTATTGCTAGAAACAACAGAAATCTTGCTATTTGTCATATAAACACTCCATAAATGTCCACTTGTTTGAACCCGAAATAAAATACATTTCTCTCCTGAATATAAAAAATAAATATTTAAGGAGTAGTCTCTCCTACTCTTTAATAAATTAAATATGATTAAAATGGCATAGGTATCCATAGTGATATATATAAAATTATATATACCCATAACCATTTTTAGATGTAATTTTAATCTTTAAGCATGCAGTGTGTCTCTGAATCAACGTCTAGGTAACTGTAATGTCTTCCTAGTACAGTGCTGTTCTTTCTCTCTTCCTACCCTTCATGAAGCAAAATATGACCATTAATATAGGAACATCGTCAACTCATGCTATTCTTTAGGTTCCTAGCAGAAGTCTAGAGACATATATGTTCCATAACAGACCTTAATTTTACAGCTGCTTTTAATACCACCACACTCAGTGTTACCATTTGTGTATTTTAAACAGCACACAGTCCCTAATTTCTAAACCAGAGAAGTTTGCTTTTTGATAGTGTATGAATTAATGCATTTGGAAGCTGTGCTTATGAAACTTTATGATATCTGAATGTATTTTCATATAAACCCGAGTATGAGATATTTAACACATTGTGCTTCTCTTTGATGCTTACTGATTTAGAGCAATTTACAACAAATTTCTTTTGTTTATAAAATGGGTCTGGTTTGGCATTCCTCTGTTGTTTCTTTTTCTTTGCCTTTTTTTCTTGTGCTTTGTTTTGTTTATTTGTTTTTAACAGGTGATTATCCTGCTCCTCGTGCTGTTCTAACTGGTCACGACCATGAAGTTGTCTGTGTGTCAGTCTGTGCAGAGCTGGGACTCGTTATCAGTGGTGCTAAAGGTCAGAAATGTTTTTATAATACAAGTCTTAACGTTTTTAGAGCCTTTTTTAGTGGTACTTTTCAGTCTTCCCTCAAGCCACATATACGTAATTATCCAAATTCTCCTCAACTAATATGTGTTGTAATTGTGGGGCAGCAGCTTACTCTGAATGTTATTGCTATCTGTACTTAAAAGGTTTATGCACAATTTAAGTTTGTTGTTCCTTCCATCCATCAGCCTGTCCTACTCTTCCCCCCCATATCTAGAAGAGTAGTTGATAAAAATTTATAAAAATAATTCATAATGACTACAGGTTGAAGAAACCTGTTGAGAGAGACCTGTGTTTAGAGAAGGGCCAGCTCTAAGTTCTCTGCTCTGATATTAACTGAGCGTCAGTTTGTAGGACTCAGCCTGTTTGGCAAGGGAAGCAGAGTCGATTTGCTTGGTTTTGGATCTGTCAACAGCATTTCATCTGGTAGTGGACTCCAAATAATGAGGAGTTTACGGGTTTGTTGTTGCCTCTCTAACTAAACCGTGTGAGCCATCTGTTCACCCCTTATCCCTGTTACTTAGCTATGGAATCCAGAGTATCCAACAATTGTTAATACAAATGTTCAAAATACCTTTCCAAACCTGCAGCAGGCTCCTGAATAACTGGTAATTAGCATAAATAAAGCACCCACCTCAATGAGTGTTTGCCTCATCTTTCCTTATTCTGCTTTTCCATTTGTTCCGTTTTACCTGTGTCCACCTTCACAATTTCCTCTTAATTCCATGTCCACTTTTCTTCCCCCACTGCCTTCTCTTGTTCAGCTTCTTTTCTTAATTTGACAAACTGCAAAACTTTCTCTTTTCCTTTCCTATTTGCCTCAAGCTTCTCCCCATTCTTTCTTACTTTCTTTTGTGCTACATTTTCTCTTCCCCCTTCTTATTTCCTTTATATTATCCTTGTCCTTCCTTGTGGTTCTTCTTTCTTATATATATTTCTATCTCATTTCCATTCCACTCCTACATCCACACCAAGCTACTTACTTTCTGTGTCTACAGCAGTGCCTGTTTTATTCATCTCTGTGGATAACCTTGTACTCCTTTTTAAAAGATTTGATGGTTCTGAGGGCAAGAAGGATATGATGCTTATTCTGCCTGCTTTTGCTCACAGCTGAGCTCCTGGGTTATCATCTTTTATACTACCTTGGAGCTCAACATTTATTTTCAAAGCTGAGTGTGAAACTTTTGAGTAAAGGCTTTTTAACAGGAAATCCTAGTAGGTCATTAACTCTCATAATGACATACTACATAACGGTCATAGGTGAAGTCAAGACATCTATAAAAAAATGTACAGTGATGATGAACCTAAAGTTTTTTTCTTGAAGCACTATTATTTGTCATTTTTTAAGGCAGCTTTATGCACTCTTACTGCTGGAATAGTGTACCATTTCCAACTACCATTTTGCAAATTTCCACTTATTAAAAAATAGCTGGAATCTGTATTGAGTTACCTTCTGCTTCATTAAGTATATGATGCTTTCGTATCTTATATATATTTTAGAGGTAAAGGCTGCTGGAGGACCAAAGACTTTTACATCAAGTACAGAATATTTTTGTAACTGATTAAGAGAAATGGAGTCCCAGTCCATTCCAAGTTACTCTTCTTGTGTTCTTCCTCTTCAAACTCTAGTCTGTATCTAAATGCAGAAAGACAATCCCTTTTTTATCGCTGCTTTCTAGAAGATGCTTGTTTTAAAGCTTCTTCAGTTTCAGTCCTTTGCAATGCCTTTCCAGGTTCTTAGATTGCATTTCACAGTGGGGCTGTGTTGCTCTGCCATCCTGCCTGAGCACTACCTGTGCTCCTTTCCAGGGAGCCTGTCCCTTGGGAGCTGGCTGTGGCACTACAGTAACATGCACAGCTCTTGAGAACCTTCTGAGGCAGGGAGACAGCACACACAGGACTCATCTGAGAAAAATCCTGCAAATCGGGTTGATGCTTGCAGGTTCTTATCCAACAAATCCCAGAAAAAGAGTGTTCAGTCTGTATGTCTTTACTGTAGCATCCTAAATCAGATTTTCTTTGTGCCTTTTCATGTCCGTGACTGCTGATCTATGAAGGTATTGCATTTTTCTTTTAAAAAATCTAACATGGTAATTATTCTAAAGGTGAAGGCATCACTTCTTACAATATTCAGGATTTCCAAATCCAAAACTCAACTAATTTAGAAAATAAATTAATTCCATTGCAGTTGAATCCCACAGACCCAGTCAGGGTTGAGGTTTCTCTGTATGAAGCTTTATGCAAACACAGATAAACACCTGTACCAGAGATAAATGCACTGATGCTGTGATTCATTCTACCTGGGAAAGCCCAGCTGCCGCATGAGCTTCAGAGAAGTTAGAAGGGCTTAACGTGAGGTGTTCGAGTCTGCCACTTTGAATTTATTTAGAGTCAAGAGCCACTTGTACAAGGAAGATATTACTTTGCTGTCCAGGAGCATCCTGTGATTCATAAAAGATTTAGAATTTACCCTGACTCATTACATTTATCACAGAAAAGACTTTTTTTCTTAGTAGGAATATAGATCTCACTTTCAGAAGAGCCTTTCTCACGGATCTTTACATGGAAATAGCCTAGTTTTGTGTCTTAAAATGTACATTGTAGATTTCATAGTTTTTTTTTTCTTTCATCTGCAGACATCAAAATCTCATACTAAAATCTCACTGGAGTAAATGCAGTTATAGTCTGGTCTCCTTAAAGCTCTTATAGTCCAGATATCATAGTAACTCTGTTGGCTGTCAGATGACTCCCATTATTAAAACAATTCTGGACTGAAGCCTATGCATATAACATAGTCACTGGGGGAGAGGACCTACAGGAACTGCCATTGTCTATAGGAGAAATATGCAGTGATACGATTATATGCCCTCTGGGAGTTGCTGCTACTAGTCACTGATAGGGTCCCATCTGTTTAATGTGAATGGGCAGGCTAAAGGGAGTTCATGTTGTTGGAGAAAAGCAGTAAGACTGAGGCTTCTGAATGCTTGGAAAGAGTAAAGAATATTTTAGAAGATGAATCAATGAAAAATCCTACCAGTTTAAGTAAATAATAAGCTACCACTTTTAGGCATGTTGCATCTCTTTTCTTAATATGTTAGCTCTTGCATTTCCTTTCCTGTTGCATATTTGAAATTCTTTAAACAAACGTTGCATCTTTTTATATTTATGCAGGACTAATGTGATATAAATGTGTATTGTGCGTTGCCTTTGTACACAGCATATATAGTTTGTATAAGCAGGAAATGTATGATATATTATGTTTTCATATACAGAAGGTCCTTGTCTGGTGCACACAATTACTGGAGATTTGCTGAGAGCCCTGGAAGGAACAGAAAACTGCTTGTATCCTCGCTTAATTTCAGTATCTAGTGAAGGTCACTGCATCATCTACTATGAACGAGGACGGTTCAGCAATTTCAGCATTAATGGCAAACTCTTAGCTCAGATGGAGATCAATGATTCAACTAGGGTAAATCTAAATGCAAAGAAACATTTGTGTGTCTCACCTTTATGAAAATAAATGGTATTTATTTGCCATGTGGTTTAAAGGAAATCACATATGTAAAATTGCCACCTTCTGATTAAGTCATATTCAAACACAGATCCTCTTGTCTCCATGTCCAAATACAAGAATGCACTTGATCTTTTCCAGAATAAATAAGAACAAATTGTTTATGATCCCACATAATACCTTGAATTTTTCTTTGGAATTAAATTTCAGGGGGAAATTAAAAAAAAAAAACAAACAAACAAAAAAAACCACCCCAAAACCTAACAAACAAAA